>LUCM01008045.1:40432-76063 GCA_008360955.1 Fasciolopsis buskii
GATCCGAAAGTGCTTATTGAGAAAAATATTTGGGCTGGACGCCCTTTGTTAAGTGAACATCTTGTAATTGAATAAGCTGATGATCGTCTGACAGAAATCGACCAAGAAATACGACCTCATTGTCGAACGTAACGAGTTCAAATAATGTTGCTTCATCAGAGGTGTTATATGGACATTTGTATTTATCAGAAGCAGATTTTTGGTGGAAATACCAATGAGCCGACGGTTTGGTTACTACGGGAACCCACTGACTTTGATCGAAAACCATCTTGAGAAAATTGGCCTCGTTAATTGAAGCATCGGTCACGTTTGTTTGTGTGTAACGGTTACACACGAAGCTTCATCAGACGATGCACCAACAGAAAGCAGTACCGAGAGGCGATCGCCAAACAGACCAAAACACTAACCGTCCTGTCGTACATCGAATATGTCTCGGAAATGACAACAAGGTTACTCAGGCCCCAAGGACCTGAAGTGGCTGTTTCCTAAAAAATAACAATAGATCTCAATATCTGCAACGTGACAATATAACACTCGGATGACGAACCACCCTAATCTATTTAATTTCACTATCTATCCCAGCCAGTAAACTGTGTTGCCTAGCGCCTTAAGCCCAATGTCGGAATTTCTAATGCAAAGAAGTAATCAAAACCAAAGAAAGTCTAGCAAAGATTGGTGGTTTTCTAATCCGCAATGTGACTGGAATTGAATATCGTGGAATGGAATGTAGGTAGGAAGCACCAAGTAATCCATCACAGAAGAACCGTTTGTGTCCTTCACGGTCCAACCAAGAAAGGTTTACAGTCGCAAATACTCTCTGATGACTGAAGACTCGCTGCGGTGCTGAAAATAACAACAATTAAAATAATGAGGTGAGAACCGGATAAATTCTGGTTATGTAATGATACATAATTTGTTTACATTGAACAACCATATCTATCGGGTTCCCATTGGAGCTCAAATGAGGCCGATCTGCTGATAAGGTTCTCTTGGAATGTGGGAGAGTAGACTACGTAACATGCTGTAATCGTAAGTTTATAAGTATATCAGATGATACTAAAATGTTTATAGCCGATGGCAACGAAATCTTCAACGCGGACGTCCAGACCGAGCTGAGCTATTGGACATAAACTGGACCCGATGAGAACCCCGCGGCAGTCCTTACAAAGCGAAAATTCACAACAGTCCGTTCTTATGAATGTTGAAATTTTATTGAATCATTTGCCCAAGACAGGCTTGCACTGCGGAACAAATTCAAAATGACCTTATAGCAGCCCGCCTGGTGAGGCTCAACTCGACCATCATATCATCAAAAGCTAAACACCTAATTGGACAAGGAAAAAACACTTCGGGTTGAATAAAGTACAGAATACGTGAAAACATCCGAGTTGGACTAACCAGTGGAAAATAAGCGTTGAAAGCTACGTTTGTGAAAAAAAGAACAAAATGTAAGCTAAACAAAGTATATCAAGGTAGAACATGCGCAACCGTAATTTTATTGTCATGTATTCTCACAGAAACTGTCTATATTGCGCACTGTCTGTGGCCATGTAGCCGAGTTGGTCAAGACTAGTAACATTCACTAACACCGTTTATACAGAAGATAAAAAGAGAACGAGAATCGAAGCAAGACCAAATGCAAGTGAAAAGTAGAGAATTTCGAATATCAAAATGCCACTGGCTGTAGCACTCAGCCAGATCGGCTACCGCCTCCAATCATCACTCAAGACGACCTAGTCCACACTAATCAGTAAACTAACCGGACCTACAAGAGCCAGTCTGTTGATTATGATTTTCATGATTTGTGCCACGTCATTGCCTGCCCTCTTCGATCAACTTTAAGATCACCACCTGTCTCAAAAGGATGGCATACAACCAGACAGACGTCTCTTGGACATGCGCGAAACATGTTCAGCGCCGCACCAGTAGCTTTTGCCTAACCTTTGAGTGACTCACAAAATTCTCCCACCATTTTTTACCAATACTGTGAAGACAGCGGTGTTCAAACACCAAAAGCATCGTACACCTTTTTACCTCAACGACCATGCCCTGGAGCAGAACAGAACTTACCGCCTATAATTAGGCACGGCTTTTAATCAATAGTCGTATGTCACACCGACGCCACAGATGACTCAGGCTTGTGAATACAAATTGAGCTTTCTGTATGCGAAAAGACATTTCGGCCCATATACGACCACCAGGTAAGTTGTAATTACCTAAGCGATAAAACCTGTCTACTTCGCCCACTTTTCCCTGTTTGAGCAAATATCGAGGCCACTACTCTGACATGAGAATAAGGCGGTCTCCATAACCATCTCAGTTGTGAAGATGAAGAGGAAGAACGAGAGTGGGCAATCCTAACGATCGCCACTTTTTTGATGTTTGCTGGTGGGAAGTCACTGTAAGCAGAAACTGAGCTTTAGCTATTTGAATAAATAGGTTGGGCGAGAGGAATGTGTTTCTCGAGTATATCATTCGGTGAGAAGCAGATTCATAGGACTACACGATCAACCGAGTCGAATGGCACTTTCGGATGAGGAAAGACAAAGATCGTGGGCCTAAGTAAGTTGCACCTAAGCATTAGCCTTTGCCGCACGGAGATGTAATTAAAGCAACTCCAACCAGAGGAGAAAGTGGCATGATTCTCACGCGCACAACATTCGCAAACTTTACATAACCGGCGGAGAATAAGTCTAGAGGACAATTTGGATATCGTAACTATCGAACTTGTTCATCTTTAATTTTCACTCAGGGATATATCATTTTCCCTCTAAATCGATGCAATCTTTTACAATATCTCTTTACCTGATGACCATCCTTTCTGATGAAGAACTGATGTCTACCTGTATTGATTCATTTCTGGCCATAAGGCTGATTCTGATGTGTAATTTGGTCAAATAAACCGATTCGTGAATCGTTCTGCCCAGCGCTCCAAACGTCGCTGCCGAGAGTGAACTATTGAGCTCTGGGATTTCTTGATGAATTTGCTTGCACTTAGCTTGCGTAGACCAACATTCGTAATAAGAGGTAAAGGTTGCCCATTACACAATGTCGGCCTCTCCCATTTCCCCACAATCCCCTATCCACTGCTGCTCATAATTGTTTCTCATGCTTCAGGTCAGCTGATGTCTGAGGGATTTGCGCGTCTCATTGTTTATAGCATCTTAAGGGACAGAACTGCCAGCATCCAACAGAACAGATGAAGCCGATAATATCCACTGTTTTAGTGGCCTACGTGACCTGAGATCGTGTATGAAAGTTAATGCTGAGTGTAGAACATTTGATGAGCTCCCAGTGTTTGTCCCAGCTTGGGCATTAGCCTGTGACGAAATCCGGCTCAAATCACCATGACTTTCGGAAAAGCTGCGGGCAGTGGTAACAAAAACGTACAAGACAGATAAGAACCCCGTTTTAGTCGATTACTGCTGACACATACAGAAGCGTCCATCTGAATTGAATATATAAACGAATTCTGATAAGGACCCAGCCTAACTACACTGAACTTTACCCCTTCGTAAAGTCATCGAATTCGACACAGTCCCGTTTAATCCAACACAAGTTCCAATCAAGCAACTTCACTCCCAACTGCTCAGCAATATACAATCAGATGTTCCAAGTGATACACTGATGAGAAACTTCTCCGTGTTCATATCCAATTCACTACCCAACAATCAATATTACTTCGGAATTGGATATTGTCTGGTGCAGATGGATTTCGATGCTCCGATTTCCACGTTCAGGTCGCCTAGGCAGTTTTGTCCCGAGTGTGCACCGACATACTAAACGTGAAAATTCATCACGTATTACATTGATTCGGTCATGTAATGCATTGAAATGTGATGTTGATTGTGCTGTTCTTGGTACGAGGAGGTGAAAATCAGAAATGTGCATTCGTGGATTAGAATTGGAACGTCGTTTGTGAGTATAGAATTGGACGTGCAAACAAACAACTGATTTACCGAACTCGCTTCTCGATTTGCAGAATGAGACTGTGAAATTGTCACGTCCATTGTAACACTGAAACACAGTTCAGTTTGATTGAATTTCAAACAATTGTACTGTGCCACACCAACTGCTTCTGGCCAGTCGGCTAAATGAGTAAATGGTAGGGGAGAATTCCATACAATTCTTGAATATACTTGATTCGTGTATAGTTGGCATGAAGAAGAAATATTACTAAGACATATGAAATGTATGTGCTGATGAAATGGGGAAACTCAACTAACCAAGGATGCCCAAAAATAAATTATCAAATTGAAACCTTGTTGACTAGAAGTTATGAACCTCACCCTAGTGCGAGCGAACCTAAAAATGCAAACTCACCGAATGACCACACAGCCAAAAATATCCAACGCCCCGAAGCTCAAGAGACCAAATTTTTCAAGTCAGTGTTCAGGTTATTGGCGCAAAATTACCCAGGATCATATAATCACATCAACAGTTCAAGTTATTTAATCATACTGTTTTGCGTGATCGGTGAAGAGTTATATTAGTTTGATTGCTTAAGGCTTGATGCTAGTCAAAAAATATAATGCAGTTCTGTTTATTTTAGGTTTCCCGTCTTCATAATTCGTAGTTATTGCACACAATTCCCTGAAGATCACTGTCTCCATGCGTACTATGATGTCACCAGATTAATGTCATATGGTCCGTCAACCAGATCAAAGTCGGCTAACAAAATTGAGTATGACCTAATAACAAACATATCATAAACAGAATAATAAATTCAACAGATTCAGAGAACTGCTAATGTCAACTTGATTGGCAATCGGCTGCTTCTCATCTAAACGCCCAGACCTTATGAAAAGGGTTTTGGAAAGCTGAGAACTGGATCGCACCAAACAACTTGTCGCAGCCCAAAGCTTGGTGTACCGTGTAACTGGAATGTCCACTGCAGCAAATGGTGAGCCTAAGATGGATTAGCGCGTAATCGAAATGGATCAACAGCGCCGTATGCAGATGCGTCATTTGTGGGCTAACTCGATGTGGACGGTTTGAGCCCATCGTGCACTCCCAGACGGCGGACCTTAACGGGAATATCGGTGATGAGACCGTCTGAAAGTGAAAGGAATAAGAACCAAGAGATAGTCTGAACACATGTGTCAGTAAAACAAATCGCACATTCAAATGAAGTGCATTACCTTCACAATTCATTCCCAACTTCAAAATTTGACATTCTTCGTTGTTTGTTTAAGTAATACTTCCCATTAGTCAAGGCTTAAAGTACTCCATTTAACTCCCTATTTTCTGTTAAAAGTTAATAGAATTATTTTGACTAACGGGATGCTAAATGTTTATCTTCGCGATGATCATTCGTACGATGAAGTGCAGTAAAGAAGATCATCGTTATCAAAGGCAACCATTGAAATAGCTCAGGTACAGATACCAGGTCTAACGTTGTCCGTGGTCTACGTGAACGGTTCAGGGAGAAATTTATAGCCACCGTGATTCAAGTTTACAGTCGAGCTCTGAATCAGCTCGGGTTCAAAGAAGCTTAGAGAAGATTCACCAACCTCATGGAAGCTAGCAATAAACTAACTGACTTCTGGAAGCCAAGGAAACGGGTGGCACATGTGACCCGGATCGCATAACCTTTATATCGACTACCTCAAGACACACAAATGTTCTGTTCTCCTTATGTAAAACCTTCGTACGTCCCCAAGTACAATAGGAAGTCCAAGCCTGGGTTTCTTAGTTAGTTAGGAACAGTAGAGCCCAAGAAAAGTACCAAACAAGATTCACAAAAATGATCAGAGAGTTAATGTGATCAAAATATGGCGACTGGTTGTCACCTGTGAAGGCAGTTATAGCTAAGACGTAAGTGAGCCATAACAGACTAGATTGAAACAGGCTGCCAACCTTGAACAAGCCACCAAGTACCCTCAACTGTTGTGACCGCTCCTTACTCTATTGGCCAGAGAATAAGTCGCTCCTTGATCGACTTCTCATAGTCGCTTTCTTCTGTATACAGACTTGGCCGTAAGTCGAAATGAACTTCTTGTACTGTTTTTGCTTTCACCCATGAAAACTTGGATCGCTTACTTGATTTCTTTGACAGGATTTCAGATGTGTTTGTAGTGCCGATTTCTATTTTCTTTGTAGTCACGAGTTCTAAGGCCATCTTTCTTTCTGGATCGGCAGTTCGACGCAGATCTGATCGCGTACACATCATTGTCCTCTATTCTGCAGGTTCTTCTACTGAAGTTTCCGCATCGAATGATTCGGGCCATTTTGACTACCTCAATTTTTCTCGGATGAGTAGTTATAATTGTAGTTAAGTTCGGGGGCATTCAACTTAGGGGGATGGACAGCACCTAGCCACAGCCCCGAAAAGCTACCATACCTGACCTAATGAAACCTTATGTGGCTCTGAGCCATTTCGAGTTTCAGGTATACTGTTTCCGATCACTTCTTTCTGTGTATTGGCCCTGGGGTATATGAACATGCGCCTTCCACTATACCCATGCAAAAATCATGTCATTGAATCTTTAGACAGCTGATCATTGTCAGCCTAGTCACCTTGGCGAGAGTAGATATACCTGTAAGTGAATTTCAATGATTTCCCGCTATACTCTTTTGTATTATGATATTCCCACCATATGCTCGCAAAAGACCATAGAATCCAGTCGTAGAACGCAACAAATCGACCCGGATCATCTTCACGAACTGGAGTAATGATGATAACAATAAACTGCCTAAACCTTCAATCTATCCACACGGGAAGTAGTGGTAGCTAGTTGGGACCATTATCATTTGAATGCGGTTCATGTCGTCTAGATTCAATGGAACTCCAGATATTAAAAAACGGCTTTACTTGCGAAAGTAGAAAAGTCACCTGACATGGTCTCTCGATCAGTTCATTGCATTATTATCATAAACAAAACACATTTGTCGTAACAACGAAGAAAAGAAAACCCAACAAGGCATCATTACATTATTTATTTCGAACGATTACCTGCTTCGCTGCATCATGCCTGCTACGGAATAACAAAAGAAATAAAAACATTTTTTAAATATGTTTACGTAATAAATCTATATCTGAAGAGGGAACTGTGCAGTAGCGGATCTCGGTCAGCTGCATCCAGATAAACATTTCACAATTTTAATAGTAGGAGATTGAATGTTTTCATGAAATAATTCACCATGTGATATCATCGCCCAACTCACCATAAAGAACCATGGAAGCACTGTACATCTGTTTCATCCTTGTTAGGAATCATCAGCAGTGCATATCCATCGCTGTGAGCTAGCGGACAGTAACCGTGCAAATCAGTGATGGATAGGTGCAACATCATGTGGTGAAGTTCAACAAACCGTTCAGAGCTTGCCCGGTAGCGTAATGGCTAAGGCGTTCGACTCAGAATCGGTCGTCCCGGGTTCGCGTCCTAGTTCGGGAGCGGTGGATATGCACTGCTCATCATTCCTAACAAGGACGAAACAGCTGTACAGTGCTTCCATGGTTTCTTTATGGTGAGTAGAGCGATGATATCACATGGTGAATTATTTCACAATTTGTTGATACGTTTAGTTTTCTTGACATTATCGTGATTAGGAGAAATAATAGAATTTCCCAATCACTTTGTCGAAACTAAGGTCCACTTCCGGTTTAGTTTTTCCTCAGAACTGCATGATCATCATTTAAATGTCCAGTTGCTGGCGCTGGTGTGCCGGGGTCCGTCTAGTTTATGACTGAATTCTACCATCGATTCAACTTCTGAGGCTACTTCAACAAGCTTGGTTCAATCAATCACCACGCTCGCGGTGAAAAAGTGGACATGAAATACAGCTCCCGCCTGCTTCTTTCTCTCTTTTAATGAGTGCCCATCAAGATCCAATTTCCACTGAGTATGAAGGGGACACTTGTGCCAACCCATGTGTTGACTGAGGTCTGAATTAGTTTAAAGACTTCGATAAAATTCCCTCGCCTTCTTCTCTCCAGAGAAAAAGCGTCACTATCGCCAGCCTGTCCAAGCAAGGTCGTTCCATGTATGTCCGGCAGCCACCTCTTAAACCGTCTTCGAATCTTTTCCATTACCTTGAGCTCACCCTCGAAGATGGTCTCCAAGCTCAGACAGCAGCTTCTCAAGTACGAACAAAAAGAGGCTTCATGGAACGGTAACGACGTTGAGAGTTTCTTGCAGCTGGCTTCACGACAAAGCTGCAGAAAGGCGCCGGAGGTTGTTAGAGTTGCACTGTCACATTGCCTTTCGGTTTTGAGTATGTTTAAACCATCAATTCCAGGTTTATCGCACCATCTTTCTTCAGTATTCACTTATCCCTTCTCCAGGTTCAACCTCCTCTTGGTATGAGGTCTGCTTTCGTCTACTAGATGCATATTCTTTTATACAGTTACTGGTACGTTGTAGGACCCATCAAGAGGTCTGCGCGTTCTGGATACTTAAATTTCTAACCGAAGGCCAACCTGGATAACCGATCGCTCGAATCACGTGACCTGGTTGAAGCGTGTAGGCGCAAATCACCAGCTATCAGTCATAGCTTGTTGCCAGGCTAAAATACTCGGCCTGTACGAATACGTTGCGGTTCTCTCTCCACACTACAACGTTGGACTCGGTGGCTTAGTCGTAAATCTTATCAGGATCTTATTTACTTGATTTCAGGTTCACCGTGTCCATGAGCTTACCGTTGTGTGAACTTAGAACGATGTGAAGGTCAATACTGTCAAGGATGAATCGCAAAGGTAACCTACTTTTATTTATCCTTCGGCTAATTCAGCCTGCCCCATTCCAGCTTTAAAGATTCTACCGAACGAGCTACACTTGATCCATATACCTGTTTTTTCTGGTGGCCCGTACCGTCTTATTTTAATCATTAGAAGGACCTGACTCAAAGGGTCGAATGGACTGTGGAAGTTGAGGTAAACCGTTTTAACTTTTCCCTCTCTGTCAGTCCTCATGATTACCTCACTTATGTATCTCCTCAGATTAGATAGACACGAAAGTTTTCTAAAAAATATACATTTTGAATTCTGAACTATTTGCTGCCCTTCCAAATGCTTCACTGTCTGGTTCTTAACGGGGCTTTCCATCAACTTCAAGAACACTGAAGTTAAATTTGCTTGTCTACACAGCTGACTGCTGACGTCAGCTATTGTCGTGGTAGTTCTCCTGCATTCCATCAGTCCTTGAACAACTTCGTCAGTGGGACTAGGGAAATCCTACTTACGATTTCAGCGCGGCTGAATGAATTATATCCAGTTCGGCCACCACAGGTGCAGCGATACTCAGATGCAATTCTTGTTCACAGAATTACTTATCCTTTCCATTCTATTCATATGTATTAGAAATGGACAGACAGCTTTCATCCTCTCTGTATACATTTCAGCCAGCCCCACTCACCTGGATTTTTTAGATTGAAGATATTTATGAATTAGCTTTGAGTTTGGTTTTGAATTGTGCGAGTCCTTCTATTGATTATGATGTTTTACATTGATTCTGAAGACCACTAAACGTTTTTTCTGGTCACCGGGTATTACAGAAGTTTTCATTGACTTGCCCTAGCCTCACACATCTTTCAAGCGTTCTGTTTCCCCCGAAAGGCCCCACTGATTCTTTTTGCGCTCTCTATTTCAGTAGTTTCACTGACTTTGTTGGCCAAGAATCTTACCGTCTAGTGAAATTTTTATTGTTGCTTTACTGTGAGTAATCCTCCTTCTAACTCACAGATCAGTAGAACTGCTAAGCACGTCAGTCAATCTTGTTGGTCACTCTCGCACTATGTTAACTGGGTCTTATGCTGATTAAGGGCATGACCGTGTTAGTATGATGTAAGACACTCGTAACGATTCTAATGATGCTATCAAACTTCCCCTGATCAATCTCGGGGCTTTAAAGTCCTCAGTTTATGGGCAGTTTTTGTGCTCCCCTGGTTACTGGTGTCACATATTGAATACGTTTATCAAACTCGTCCAGCGTGGAAGACTGTCCTTTATATACACAGCATAGAGACTTCCATTCTATCCTGTTTTATTCTAACCTTTACTGTCTGCACACAAGGATTCACCAGTCTCCTCTCCTGAATGTTGTTATGGGGCTCGATCTTGAGCAGCATTACTATCTTCAACCCTATCTCAAGCGCTGTACCTTTTGGCTATGGTAAAAGTTTTGGGTACCCTTCGTCTCACTGATTCACCTGGTTGCAGCTATTTTTCTGTGAACACTGGTGGCTGCGGCACGCCGCCACGCGGGAAGTTTTCACCGTTTATTTTTTATACTTGGAGTCCTTATGTACGTCATTTGAATGGCCGCCATCCTCTTCTTACTAATCCGATTATTGGAGGAAGCAGTTGGGAGTTTGGAGACTAGTCCAATTTGCTGTGAGTCCGTTTCCATATGTGTACTTCCATTTAATGGTATCATTATTTTAAGCCCCGAGACCGCATAACGCAGTTTTCGTTTGGAGGCTTGAAGCTTGACTGTTTACATCTAATTGTCTTGTTATGGAATCTGACAATCGCGTTATCCGCAACCATGGGGATGATGGAACGGATTTAGAATAGTGGATTTTGTCCTCAGTACTATGTGGATTAACAACATTTTCCCGGAAGCACACGACCGATTTCGCGGCCATTGCCACTCTTCAAGTATGCGTACCCGGCACTCTCCTGTCCAGCCACCCCTTACACTAGTGAGCTCCTTTCTTGATTTCTCACATACTACTGAGAAGAAAAACCAATAGTCTCGGGCCTTGTGTCCCCTTTCTCAAGATTAGCCTTGTCTGACCGACGAAAGTGCTCCGACGAATCACCATGTGATTTGTAAATGGACTTATCATCCGTTCATGCTCCTATCGATTTAGATGAGATTCTAGTGAGCTGACTTAGGATACTTCCACTGTTCCCTGTCCGCTTTGTTCTTGTGCTCGACTGATCATCCGGTTTCACTTTCATTTCCTCTTGAGTGGCAGGTAACAGTATATCTGATCTCGCTAAAAATATGTCACGATACCTGGGCCTGCGAAAGCTATCAGTACTGTCCTCCGCCGTCTGTTTTTCTTTCCAGCCAGATCCACTAGCTCTAATGCAGCATACTTAGGAAATTTGGTTAATTTACCAAGCCACTAATGTGACAATGCACAGCTCGCCTACACTGACTACTGCCTGTTACACGGAAGACTAGGCTGGCCATGGGTTATAACCTAGTGAAGAAACATTGAATGCAATTGCTTATCTGGATGCATGCATCCAGGTACAGTAATCCTAAAGTCACCAGGCGAAAGGTTACACTTACGGTGAAGTTGAAAGTCACACTTTGTCTGTCCTTCAGCGTTGATGACTTTAAGTGTTAGCTCTAACGACGACTCAGATCAGTGGTAAGCTCAAACGTACCATACAGCTGACCTCAGAATTGTTCATCTAACAACTAGGATCCTCATAACTAGCGCACAAATGCTTAAGTTTGTTAAAGTCATTCCTCTCGATCGATGGAAGCCTAGACTGTGTCACTAAAAGGGACTGTTCATGAAAATGCCCAAACGATAGTGAAACATTACTATCCATCTCCCCCCGTTGAATGTATATTGTTTTCAGTATTTCGTTATTTTTGGACAGTACGTTGTTTTAATAACTTTAGCTTTATGCTGTACGAACGGTGTTGACATGGATCGAAATCATCCCTGATACCAATGGCCCAATATTGCATTGCTGGCGTCACCACAATGACAAAAGTTTAAACCCGCATCACAATGGTATTGAACTCAAGGATTCCACATATTCAAGCAGTTGATGCAGTCGAGGTTAACGTCATTCAAATATTTGACAGCGTCTTGGTGGTTTTAAAGATTCACGTGGTTCTTAGCGCAGTTTGTTGTTTTCCATGAATTTATGTTCGCCGATTTTATTGTCTGCGTCGCAAACGCTTCATCATCAGTCAATTTGAAATCACCGGTACGAAGGTGCAGTAGCCTAGAATTTTCGATAAGTATAAACCTCTTGGCAGTATATTAGAGCTCGATTGCATCACTGATCGTGGACTACGAACCAGGTGCATTGAGTTTTACATTTGCCCACCGCTGATTGCTGCCAACACCTGACCACTGAGCTGTTCTATTGTAAATATTCCATGTATATACTGACAGAAAGACTTCGGATCGATGGCCTTCGTGCGGTACGACCTCAGTGTACTGATTTGTTCCCTGCCGTTTTCATTTAGTTGTATTACTTACTCCTCTTTAGACAATGCACCTGATGTCATTCGAGGTAACCATTGGCTGAGTTATCTGAAGAATACCAGGGTTCACAAATCGTTTGACGTTTCTTATAGTTGTTCGGTCTAGTGTCTCGAGACCGTCTTGATTTGACGTGTGGTCTTCGTTGTCATTGTAGAAAAAAGCAAGAGAAACTTGGTCGTGTCTCCCTGTGGCCAGCATAAAACTCACTGCTTTTGTTACAGTCCATGAACTTGTGATGTACTTGGCGTTTCTTATTTCCCAAATAAAAACTTGTTTTTTTTTCTTACATGAGTTCTTCTCTTGATTCCATGAGGTTGAAGCAGTTTTGAAGCTATTTCAGTAACATTCTGAATGTATGGTAAAGTAACTCTTGCTTGGCTCGGGTCTGGTGGGAACATCAGGTGTGCATAGATCTGGCGCTTCCTCGTATATCTGGAAAGGAACATTGACTCCGGCGACTTGAACATGTTTCACAAATTCCTCTTCATCCTCAGTGCTTTTATACTCTTTTTGAACTTATTGAGTAAGGATAAAAAAGCGACGCGTCGTAGAGATGTGCAGAAGTTGGTGCTTTCAGCCTTCCTGGTTAGGTCCCGAGAAATGAGAGTCATTGTTGGTTGAAGATACAGAGATATGATCTCTGACTTGTCTTTCCGTTTCCCGTTTATCATCCATGTGAAGGGATCTGTGAGCATCTAACAGAACAGATGAAATCGGGAATACCTATCTTCTCTCACTGGGAGCGGGACACTTTTCGTCTTCTCTCGATGTGTGATCGGACCCAAAGTAGTCCATAATGGTGTCGGTTGCGTAGAAAGCCTCGAATGAAACTCAAGATGGTGATTATCATCAATAAGCAGCGGAGCATGAGGGGTGCCTTTGCATTTGGTTTGACCCCGGCGTAGACAGCGATACTAACTAGCAAGGACCACAGTACGATCTGGGTCCACAGATGCTGACCAGAATATCTAACGATTTCCATTTGATCTAAGTCACCGGTGATCAGTGACAGGACAATCAGTCTGAGTCCAAAGCCGTGAAGGCAAAGAAATGCACCAAGTGAGCCAATGCAGCATTTCCCAGAAACAGCCTACAGTCGACAACAGCCTGAATCAGGTGGTTGTTGCTGTTATTTTGTTTGGCTGGGACGGAAAATGGGTATCCGGTGGTGTCTTTCGCACTCTCGTTAAAACCGCCAATTTTATTCAAGAAGTCAACAGCAACCACCAGGTCCGTTTTGCGTACATATTGAAATGATCGAGACATTGCTAACGGAACTTGTACTTCGATTCAGCAGCGTAAACAAACAAAACGGGATAACATGGGCGTTTCAATCGACTGCCGTTGGCATATACAGAACCGTCCAACCGAACGGCATACAAATGACCATTGAATGCGATCCGGTCTAAGAATGTACATTCTGCTTTTGTTCACACGGGGGTTCTGATCCCGTTTTGGCCTAGAGAAATCGTAACCGGGTCCTTTGCCAGATGGTAATTGGAGCAAAAAGAAAGTTGTTTCTGGACTTCGAACAATGAAAACGGAAGTGAAATCTTGAATGTGCGTTCTGGAAATGCAGTCTAGGTTCAAAGATACCAAATTTGGTGCGGTTGATGGAAGCACAGTAGAAAAATGTCGGGTAAACCACACGACTCTGTTATGTTTAGAATTTCTCCCAGGACAAGGGTTCATCCAGCAAGTGTGCGGACGACAACGTGCCTGAACACACGCCTAGATCTATCATTTCCTGATGGAAAACTAATCTCCATTTATTGTTGTCCGAACTGCGAGTGGTTTTGACCATATTAGCAAGACGAATTCCGTTCGGTTTGTAATTCCGCTGGTTCACCTACGAGTTGTGGCCATGTGCAGATTACCTTCATTGCTTTGTCAAACTCATACTCCGTTGCGGCCGACGTGTAATGTATTGTCACAATGTACTGGATGCTTGATCACCAAATATAGCTTCGGCTTCCAATGTTAAACGTTCCACCAATCAACGGAGGTACTTCTTGTACATGATTCTGTTCCTTGTGAATAGGACAAATATTAAGGTAGTGAACAAAAAAGAGTACTTGTTCTTCCTCATCAAAATTGGCGAATACTGATCCACACTCACCTGACACCATATCATTCCCGAATGACCAAGGCTTACACGAATGTAAATAATCAGTAGCAGACTGTATGCCACATATCTTAAAATAATAAACCAACTTCGGATGAAGTCAGAATCTTGTGTACATAGAACGGCACATACTCAGTGCCACCGGAGAGCAGTTTAGTAATCACTGCCCTTTAAATTGTTTATCAGTGTCAAAATGTCATAATCAACTGGACATCGATCGTATTTCAGCTCATTTGTAAATCTGCCCGAATATGGCTTGAAAGTACGAAAAAACTTTGTCCCATTACAGATCCTTCATTTGATGCCATTATTGTCTGAATCAGTGGATATCTGCGTGACACTTTACCCATTTCTTTCAGTGGTATAATCTGCTTATCAATTGTGAAGAATTTTATCGACCCATTCATCCACCTACGGTTTTCTGTATCCAGCTGTGCTCGGTTTTTCAACATTAACTTTGGTATCATCTCATTTGGTGTATTTGAATGGTATCAAGGGGTTCCTACAAGATATTTGTCTCTAAATTTTGTGGCCGGGTTCGGTACGTTGTCACTACTCCGTGGTACAGTACATACATTTGTTGATGTAAACGTAACCAAACGAATGTCTTTTGGCTTCCTGATCATTTTATTGGTTTGCCTTTTGATTATACGACACGTTTGACCTCGACTTTCAACGCACCACGTATCCGGATCTTCTAGAAGAAAACTGAGGCTATCGTGGCCTTGAATTACTTATGTGAGGGGTAAAAATGAATGCTAAGCGTTTACGCTTGAACTGTTGGAATGAAAACAACTGGAAAATGTCTACCACTTTGCCATCGAAACTATGCGTGCAAGCAGATTGACGAGATTCGTTAACGTTATCCATGGTTTGCATTTCACTTGTAGACGTACCGACTAATCAATAGATGGACTTGTCCATTTTTTCCTATATTACATGTTACTTGTCCACCTCGCACCAAATAATTTTATTTTTCATGTTACCTAATCGTTTTGCTGGAGTAACGTTGCAGTAAAATCTGACGAACAAACGATCAGAATAAAAAAGTGGTAGAAAACCTACAAATAATTCATTACTTAGAGGACCTTGAAAACCACCTGACTCCGATGTGAGGAGAACAGTCCACCAGATAAATTGTCTCTCTCGTGTGCGGAACTATTGCTTTAGAAGAGAATTTTCGCACACAATTCCTTTTCCGTTGCTGCTACCAGTAAGTTTTCGGAAAAATTCAACTATTTTCTCGAAATAGTCTGTATTCTGGTGACTTGATTGTGTCGCGCGATTGTGTCAGCCTCCACAATCCATTAGTGCACATTGAAACGGTATAAACGCTCCATTATCTTGGTCAAGTCAACTTTTACACATTGTCAATCTCATACCACAATAATTCTCTAGTTGTACCCAAGGTTTCGGGAACGGGCTTGTTTAGGATAAAACGCAACTTCTCCAGAACATCAAGTGACCCAAAACACAATTGAGACGTCTGAATGACAGAAACAAATGTTTGTCACATGTTAAAAACAAAGGACTATCACGTTCTTCAGCGTACTTTGAATTATAGTCTGAAACACAGTACCCTGTTCTCATCGTGAATGCATTACGCGTTCTGATACGTATGACTGAAGTACAGATAGACAGTAAAATATATGCCGACACAATGAGTGTCTTGAGGAGCGAATTAATGACACGCCTTTTTTAGTGTGACTTTATGCTCAATCCAAGTGTAGACCGGGCCACTCAGACGGAACTTTAGTTGCTCAGTCAAGCCAACACGATCGATTTGAGCTTCAGTCTTCTAGAGGATTCGATCAGTCAGATAGATGTTCAAAGATCATGTTTAAATGTGTTGTTGAAATCAAAATAATTAAAAGTTCATGGGAATCCCAAGAATTTGGATTGTTGAGCAAAGCTATCTGCGAAAACCTGAATTCAAGGGGTTCGGCAAACTGCAATTTTGTTCTAGCCGGAAGATCATTAAGTAAAAGCGAAACCTGCCCCATCAACCGTCGCCATGATAATTTCACATTTGAATTTCTCTTTACCAAACATTAAGATTCGTCTTTCATATGAATAATCACCGCCCCTGTCTGTAGGTTTGTCTCCGCTGCTCGATTATTATCGTAACTCATTGTCTTTCACACTTCGACTCAAGTGTGATGGTTATTTGTCTTTCTGATCTACTTTCCGCGTTGCTATTCCTTACTTCTGTTTTTATTATGTCGCCTCAGTCAGTGTCATCATGTAGACATGTGTCAGGCGCGCACTTCTATAGTTTCGTCTATCATCTCATAGTCACCTCCAATGTCCAGTTTGAACTGACATGCTAAAACTTTGTCGTTCTAGTCCAGTTTATCGCTCGTTGTCATTGATCATACCCTTCCTGATTTCCCGCTGCTCCGGAGAAGTCTCCAACATCGTGCAAAATTCATATGCACCTGTCGTTGTGTACAACCTCAACTACACAGACACGGGGACACGGACACGAATACTCGTACGCCAACATTTCGCTTCCGTTTCGCTAATTTACCATCCGCTCCCTTTTCATTGTCTTTCTTCCCAAACTAGGTCAGCAGATTTCTGTTTGTCATCGGACCTCCTTTGACTATTTTTCCCGTTTTACATCAACGTTGCCCTCGAGGGCGCGTGTGCCTAGTCCGTTTTTTACAGCCTCATTCACGAGTTTCGGCGTTTTCACTTAAAAGACAGAATTGTGACAGATATTGTTTGCGATCGGTCCCTTTTGACCATGTACCAATACGGGACCGCTTTCACATGCTGACTATGACTTGTTTTGCAGGCGCTTAAGAATCCTTCCTCAGTGCATCGCTGTTTGCCGCTCCGAGAGATTGTAGTCTACGAGTTAATTAACATTGAGAAATTTACCATCACAGACAGATTAGAAACCGTTCATTCCAAACGTCGTACGCCACGGAAGCTTAAAGTTAACCAAACAAGATCATGTTGTCACTGATCAATCCAGTCACAGAAAGTGAAATTGCTGTGCCCATATGTAACTACGTCCGGCATCCACAGTCAACTGAACAATGCAAAGAGATTAGATGCTCATTGAATGCAGCGGACAACGTAACGTATTTCCGGGTCCCAGTCTCTTTTAACTGTCACGACGCAGACAATTCATATTCGTCCAACAAGTTTGGATCTTTGCGCGCAAAAGTGAACATCTTGGTCACCTCAAATTTAATGGACATGTCGAAAGACATCCCACAAGTCCTTAAATCTGAACGCTGACCAGTGTAAACAGTGCAAAAAACATCGTTTTACGATGTCGTGGAACCTGATTTTGGTGTACTGGGTCATGTAAAAACAAAGGTCAAACTGATCGGCATCAAATGCCAATGATAAAGTTTATTGCAAATGAACCACTTCATCGAACCTATAGGTATTTGGCACAGGCGACATGTTGTCCTATCACTGAGATGTCACATGCCGCTAAGCAACGTCTGGAGGTATTATTTCTGGATTTTGTTGCTATATCACAGCGGCATCTACTCAAACAAAAATAAGAAAGAGAAATAGAGAAGATCAGCACCAAAACAGTAAGTCGAGGAACTACATGGAAAAGGGAAAGTTTCCAATCCAAAAATGCCACTGAACGAAGCAACCAGCCACATGAACCACTGCCTTCAACCGTCGCTTCCGAGCATCTGTTGCACCCCAATCCAGTAGTCTAACCCCAGTTACGCAAACCAGTCCACTGGTTACCGTTTTCATTATTCTTCCCCATATCATCAACTGACCACCTCAAACCATCTTTAAATACTGTTTACCCAACATAACAGCATACAACGAGGCAGTCTTTCTGTGAACAAGCACAAGACGTGTCCCACTCACCTCAACCCATTCTGATTAAGTGCCTATTTCAATTATTGAATCTTACCACCCAATACCTGACACAACTTTGGAATCACTCACACAACTCTCCCACCATATTCTACCAATACTAATAAGATAACAGTATTCAAACACTTAATATATCCATCTACCTTTTGCTCTCAATGGTCATGATTCGGAGCCGTAGAGCAACACCGATCTCCCTACACTTGATCGATAACCGGATGTCACGCCGACGCTACTGGTACCTCAAATTAGCAATTGTCAATCGAGTCTTATTATGCACCAAGATACCTTTTCCGATATACGACCACCGGGTGGGACACAACTACCCAATTGACTTATTCTCCCCACCTCACTCAGTTGCGCCCCAGCAACAGAAACGTTCAGCTTTGAACCAATCCCATTCTGCTGCAACAGTTTACAGTTCGAAATTGCAAAACTCATACCAATCCTACCTGCACCACCATTTAGACAATCGAGAAAAGCCGGCAATTTACGTGGATCTTCACTCAGCAGCACAAAATCATCTGAATACTCTAAGTCCCACAGGTTCCTATCTGACCAAATATCAATACTACCACTTTCACATGAGGATAGGGCCATCTCCATAACCCACCCCCCTCCCTAAATGACAAAATTGAAAAGAAAGAGCGAAAGAGATAACCCCAAATAAAACCAATTGTCACGAAGAACTCGGGTGGAATATTGCCCTAAGCACGAAATGAGCTTCTCTGGCTCACTTTTCAACAAGGGGCNGTGGTGACAAACTGCACGATCGACTGCGTCAACCTCTATCTACGAATTAAGGAAGGCATAAACCGTGGATCAACCGAACACGTGGGAATTGGAGATTTGGTCAATACTACTTCGACCGGGTATTAAACTGGTTTGAGTCTCGCACGACACATTTGCAACTGCAATATAACTGGCGGAGGATATTGTTCATGATCAGCTTGGATGCAATGCTTACCAAATTAATTCATCTGTAGATTTTTTAAATCGGTGCAATTACTGATTCACACTTGTGCTAAGGAATCTCTTCCTCTTGCCCAGACCGATCCCCGGGTTTTGTTGACTTCGATGTCAACACTCTGCCACCATCTTTGCATATCGATGGGGACAGTCCATCTGGTTTGGCTGCCTAATGCCCTTTAAGTAAACTTATATCACCGGGCGCCTCCACTTCCGATCGACGGCTAGTATCCATCTCCATTGGCTCACTCGCAGGCATAAGTGCGAGGTCCACTCTGGCCGTGGATCAACTAACCTGCGCCCTTAATTGTTCTGTCTAACGCGCCAGACGATGCATTGCAGAGTGAAGCACTGAGCCACAGTATCTTTCTAATCGACTTTCATGGGCCAGTGTTCCTAATCACTCGGTAGAGATCGAGACTATACCCTCCAGATGAAAACGTTTCCATTCCCTATCCACCACTGCTCGCGGCCATTTCTCAGGCTTTTGGTCAGTTGACGTCTCAGGGATTTACATGTCCCCCTGCATGTAGCATCTGGCGTACGGATCTGTCAGCATCCAACAGAGCAAATGCAGTAGCGGATATCCATCGTTTCTAAAGCTTACGTTGTCTGGAGTCCTGCGTGACACTTGCTACTGAGTGCTAGTTTTCTCTCGGACCCTGGGCATTTTGTTGAGATGACAACCTCATTGAAAGCTCCGGTCACAACTGAATTCGGTGGTTATCATCTAAAATCAGCTAAGCCGGACAAGTGATTTTCGTGCTGATGTGACCACAGATTAAGCGCAAAGGAAAATGAGGTCGGACCAAAACATGACCTGATTCTACTAGTATCGATCAGAATGATCGGTAATACTTGATTGAGTTACACTACCGATGAAATATGGCAATGTGAAACACCTGAATCCAACACCATGAAAGTGAAAGGGGGTCAGGTGAGCCGATCTAACTTTTATGACAAAATTGGTGTTTGCCAGAAACAGCCTGTGGTCAGAACAAACTTGGATGAGGTGATCTCCGTTTTCGGTCCAATCGGGTGAGACACTAATTGAGTCGCTGATGTACCGCTCCATTTCTGAGAAGTAAAAATATGGACGCTAAAATCGCTGGCACCATCCACATTGTCCGTTGTACTCATGCTTCGGAGCAATCGATATAATTCTCTGAGGATGTCGTCTTTAGCCCTAAGTGAGCTGGAATCAGTGTACGCATACACAGGTAGGCAGAACAAATATTGAAGCTACTGACACTTACGTGCACACGCATAGTTGTCATAATCGATGACTTGGTACGTGTTTTCTTAGGTTACCGGAGCAGCCGTCAATAGTGCATGTTGTCCACCATGGAAGAATGTCGACACAATCCTGGGCACTGGAGTCTGCAGATTTGCGTGGTTCACTAGATGTTTAAAACATGTTTGAAAGCAAATGACGAGTGATTGTCGATGCATTTGGACTTACTAATACCTTTGGACCCTTTGGCACTCGGAAAATCTGTGTCGCTCTTCGAATAATATCGACATTTGACTGTAGAAATAGTGCAAAGGTGAAATTGCATAAGTTGATTGAATTCACACAGCAGCCTGGTGCGATTTAAACTGTGAAATTAATACACAAACTATATACGCTAACAGGAAATGTCAGAATTCACGACTTCCCACTCCCTTAAGCTCCCTATAACAATCAGCCAACAGAGGAGCTTTTCGGCAATCTTATAAGTTCCTAGTGGGTATACTTTGAGACGATCAATCGTAAAACATGTGCGGAGAAAATAAGGAATAGGATTGGTAAATTTTATTGTCAATTAGTCACCATGGCAGATAAACCATACTGAGGGGCCAAACGATATCCAACTGCTACTGAACAGTTGTTACTGGCAATTAAATTGCGGAAAAACGTAATTTCCAAGTTTCGTTTGATGGTTTTTCACTTCAGCATAATCGAGTCACTAATCTCCCAAAACCGCAAGGTGTGTCCTCTACTAGTTAGAATAACCTAAAGTTATTCTACGCTGTCTAAGTCGCTGTAAACCAATCCTCTGGGAAACATGTGGAACTATCTGAAAAGTAATAGTATGTAGATGGTGAAACTGACATTTTTAGAGTTAAAAATACGACCTTCTATCTCGGATTCAGATTACCTGTACCATCTTCTGGCCGATCGATGACCATTCATGATGCGGATAGGTGCAGTCACGATTACCACAGCAATCAAGCAGACTAACTCTAACAAAATTTTGACACGATGTGTGCTCGATTCCTGAATTCAAGCATGGAAATTGCGATAGCATGCAAACAATTAGTTAAAAGTGATCGTAAATGCTCTATTGTTTCAGCAGACAGGTTCATCCATCATGCTGATAACCATTGATGGGCAACATTGCGCCAGTGTTACTGAATATGTCGTGATGATGAAACAATCGATAAACATTATTAAGGAACGGGGACTGAATAAATGACACAACGCGTGTTGCAATGCAGTGTTACCCATCTCACGCGGATCAATCGACAGGTATGAATATGCTGGTTTGGTGAGAATCGGCTCATCAAAGCGCTCAGATTTCGGTGCAACAAGTAGATGTCGTCATCAGCTTCGAAAACGATCATACTGATCAGCAAGACAGTAAACTGGCTTACGCGCATTCATCATTTTGGCTCAAAGGTATTTACATCTTCCACGGTTTGTTTGTTGATATTCTGGAACGAAAGAGGAGCGAATTAAAAATCAAGGCACTATAAGCTGAAAATTGACTGTGTTCTATGGTAAATCTGAATCGGATTTCAATTCACCTACTACTGGATCAAGAACAAAACCTTAGATAATCCATTACAATGCAGATAAAATCAAGTAAATAAGTCCTCAAAGGAATCATTATTCAGTATCAACGCCCAAGTGTTCACTACGAAACAATGGAAGTACTATGCAATCGTTTCATCCTTTTTAAAAACCATTAGAAGTAAGCATCTACCGAAATGGGAGGCGAGCCTGGAACGAAAAAAGGTGAAACGAATATCTTAGGCTTAGATATTTCTTGGCAGTGACTTAGGTTTGGTGCCGCATGCCGAATTCTTTAAAAATTGCATTACATCCTACACCACCATAAACTGTAAACAAATTCCTGTTTCAAATACTGTTAGCTAGTTATGTCAGGTGAGAGAATATTTACAAACAATAGCATACGCTCTCATGTCGTTTTGCTTATCGGATCAGCGAAATCCTCGTCGATTAGCAGGCGAGAGTCAGTGCCTACTTCCGCATCGGTGACAAACAGACAATCTGGGGTCACCTGAGATTCGGCGGTTGCAAAAACCGAGATATATGAAAGGGCTGCGTCAATTGTGAGAACTGGGCCAATGGAGACCGAGGGCGACCGTCGACAGTGGTTACCGTTGGTCCTAGGTAACTACGAACCGACGTATCTAAATCGGCACAACCGACAATTTCGCTCAAACTCCGAGACTTTGAGCATGGTCTACTGGAAATTGTTTAGGTTTTGTAACACCGACTGAACTGATCAGTAACGGTGACGTACTTGTACGGTAACGACCAACACAACCTTAGAATGACACGTCACAGAAATCATCGTAACACTGGAACACTAGTCAGTTTACTATCTTCAGTTAGCCAACTTGTCATTTGATCACTATCAAATCAACATCATACCGTTTGATCGCGAGTTCGAATCCCGCCTACAACCAGTACCTTTGACATTTGACAGCCTTTCATTGAATCCGGCTCCCCGTGAAAATACTTCGCATTTTTTTGCATACACAAGAGAGAATAGGACGGATTAATATTTTTTTAATTGTTATGTTGTGAATCATAATAGAAATACGTGCCATGCAGGTCATCGATCACGTAGACTGAACAAATGCTCTTGAGAGATGGACGGTTTATTATGGCATAACTAGAGCACATGCGACATGGAGACTGGTATTGCGTAACCACGTCAAATTTGGTCTACTTCCCATCACTGTCTGAATAAGTTTCGTTTTGCATTCATAGGTTGGGCGCACCCACGCGAATGAGTGTGCACTGGCGGATAAGTTCATCAAACAGGTGACTCTCGATGCACTCTCAACCCTGGTCTTCCAAGTTTTTGAGAAAGCTACCTGTTATGATCCTTGTTTGGTCGTGTTTGAAATCACGTGGACAGTTCCCATTGTTCGCTTGAGATGGGTGACTAGATAATTAGCCAATATAGGCTGCGTTAGCTGAGCATCTGAGCGAGTAGTTTACCATTAGAGAAACAATGTCTCAGTCGAGTGACTACACAACAAATTGCCTCAACTTGCACTGCCCGATAACAGTAAACGTTTCCCTTATCAAACACTAAAACACAGCCAATCTTCTGTCGTTTACGCTTTCTGTGTTTGGAGTGCCCATTCAGTGATCGGAACATATTAGTTGACCACTTTAGAACGGAAGCAAAAATCAGACTACTGTGTCAAAACACCACGTGACTTCGTTCTAACTGAGATTTAAGAAACCGGAGAGTGGTCCATGCAGTGGTCTATGCATTGAAATGTGATGTTGATTGTGCTGTTCTTGGTACGAGGAGGTGAAAATCAGAAATGTGCATTCGTGGATTAGAATTGGAACATCGTTTGTGAGTATAGAATTGGACGTGCAAACAAACAACTGACTTACCGAACCCGCTTCTCGATTTGCAGAAGAAATAAAGTGTGAGTGAGATTGTGAAATTGTCACGTTCATTGTAACACTGAAACACAGTTCAGTTTGATTGAATTTCAAACAATTGTACTGTGCCACACCAACTGCCTGTGCATAGTCATCTTGAGACGTGTATGAAAACAGGCAGTCTGAAAACGATTTGATATTATTTGAATATCGCGCGGTTGGTAACAGCACCAAATATACTACTGAGAATAAATGGAATTGGTTGGCGATGTGCACGAGCGAGCATTAATTTCTGTATTCCGCCATGATAGCAAATATGCAACCGTGTTTTTGAACATCGTGTAATCTGGATGGCTTTTCTTCCATGCAAGCAGCTCAAAATGAGATCCAGAATGATAAATTAGAGCTCTGAGAGGCAGGTTATATTCCTACGAATATTTTTTTGCGCGTTATGCTAATTCCTTTGATGTCTCTTATGGTAGCTTTGTGTGCATTCTGTTCTGCATCAAAATGTGTACTCGGAAAGTTCAGTCATGGCTCCAGTCTCGTACTCCCAAGACTCGTGCAAGACTCATTATAACGGTAGTGTAATATATTTTCCCTATTTGGCCTATGCGTAGGTCAGATGCTTGGATGACTTGTTCACAAGGCAACTTCTCGGATCCAAACAAAACTAAACTTTTTGACAGTACTTGGACATCCCTATTGCCAAAAGAAGGTAGGAACCAATCATTTTCATGAATTTGATGACTTAAATTTTACTTTTATCCAACCAAAAGTGACTCACTTATCGGATAGAAAGATCAGCGTGATTGTTGACTAGGTTCTTGATGGTTCAGTGTACGCTTCTGGGTATTCAGTAATATGCAAGGTCCAATGGCTGGAAATATGTTACTAATGAACTGGGTCACCTTTTGATCATTCTCGACTGTGAATTTTACTCATTAGCCACTGGGCGTGTGTTGGGTGGAAAAGGCTTCCTCATTATTCTTCCCAATAATGTCATTTCCCTCGTTAATTCGAAACTATCCGGATTTGTGTCGGAATTCAATAAGAATATCTCTCTTCCCCAATACCTCGCAAGAGCACAACTACTCGCAGGTTACGGAGCGATGCATAGATAATCAGGGCACGCACAAATATGCCCATGTAAGATGACTCACGTTTCCGATCGGTGCAAACCAGATCATAGTAAATCAACTGAATGACATTTTCGAGTAGTTTCAACAATTTCGAAAATTTTGCATGCGATTATAAAATAATGTGGAGACGGTACAGTACATCACTTCAACTGCAGTTGCGGTGATGATTACTTGGGAAGAACAAACGAAAGGTTTTCTTGGCGAGTGTCAGAACATATTCCATGTTTTCCGGTCAGGTCTTTCTTACAAAACACAAGAGATAGTTGCCTTGTTCTTGACACGGGACCACCGGATGCCAAACAGCCCAACACAAAACTAACATCCTTTCATCTTTTGAACCTTTCCTACTCAAAGGCAGCCTGGAGACGTCGGTTTTCAGCGAAACTATGCTGATCAGATGACATTTTTGTGTACAAGCTCTGCTGACACGAACTCTGTTTTTGTCTTGAAGATTACATTTATACATCGTTGGTCAGAATTTGGCCTTTATGCTCACCCA
Organism: Fasciolopsis buskii; assembly: GCA_008360955.1. NCBI lineage: Eukaryota > Metazoa > Platyhelminthes > Trematoda > Plagiorchiida > Fasciolidae > Fasciolopsis > Fasciolopsis buskii. Next base: position 65,857 of record LUCM01008045.1, read on the forward strand.
CTACAATTGAAAACGGAATGTTACGCAGTTTTCAGATTGTTTTTAGGTGAGCGGTTGAAATGAATAGTACACAGCGTTAATGCTCCCTAGTACTGGTCCTCTTCCTCTACTGATCAACTGCACAAAAGGCACTAAGTTCTTCAAATTACACTTGAGTTCGACACCAGGTCTGATACCTTTAGCTTACCTGGAACTGTCTCACTTGTTCACCCAGTCAGGAAGTTCTGAAATAACAAACCGACGTGTATTATTTTGTCCATTGATCATCCTCAGGTACAACAGAAATCAGAACCATTTGGATGCTCACAACAATCGCTGGCATGGTTACCTGACTATTTTAACTGAATACCACAAACATCCTTTCATCGAAGCACCGGTTCATCAGTTCCGGAATTCTACGATGACCCACTCTCTCCCACTATACATTGTCCACCTAATTTAATAGCTTAACTGGGAACTCAATGACTCAGGTTTCCAGTTACACAAATGAAGTTGCTTTATGCCACTCGGTCGTTAATGATTTTAGTTACAGAACATTCAGATAAAATCTGTCAAGCACTGAAATCTTTTTTTTACCATTTACGGTCTTAAGCTGAAGCTATGTAAGTTTTCAAGGCCCATCATTACCCCTTCAGCACCATTTCGAGGTTTGTCTCGGAATTATGTCAGAATGATTTTGAATTATGTCAAAACGTACCATAAGTAGAAATTTGCAGTTGAACATTGCAACTGGTCGGCCAGTGTCGTCTTGATTGGTCCGCAATCACAATGGCCCTGCTGCCTGTACCTTGCTCTTCGACGCACAAAGGACGATGACACATAGACGCGTCTATGCCTTGACTCAACGAGAGAGCGTCTGGGGTGGCACTGAGCTAACCTGCGCTGATCGATAACTGCTCCAGCCATTAGTACGGAATTTAGTAACCGGGACACGTGGTTCACCGCAGTGCGAACCGGGGAAAAGTAGAGCTCCATAAACTGCACTTCATTCTTGTTGTTACCGCGGTGTGAAAATGTCAGATGATTAAGCGCACGAACAGAATGGACGACCGAACAAGAGAGGAAAATCATTGACTCATTTTGTCACGACTCCAGCACAAATCTTCCGCGGCTAGTTGTGATTGGATCGGATCAATGTGTCCTTGTCGAGACCTCAGCCAGGCGAAAGCGGCAAACTCACCAGCCTGTTCTGGCGTCTCAAAATTCATCAAAAATAGGTCCTGTGGGAAGAAAAAACAGGTGAAAACTAACATAAAATCTCGATCATTTCATCTTGCCAGAGCGGTGAACTAGGACAGACGCATGAAATGTGGATAGTCAAAAAGCGAAATTTTCTTTTCTTAATTAATGAAAAGTGTACGTGACAGAACTAAGCCAGCCTGATACCCGATCGGAGTCGTATCGACCAAATCTCCAATTCTCGACAGGTCTTACAAAATACCCGCGTGTTCGATTGATCCACGGTTTATGCCTTCCTTAATTCGTAGATAGAGGTTGACGCAGTCGATCGTGCAGTTTGTCACCACTGCCCCTTGTTGAAAAGTGAGCCAGAGAAGCTCATTTCGTGCTTAGGGCAATATTCCACCCGAGTTCTTCGTGACAATTGGTTTTATTTGGGGTTATCTCTTTCGCTCTTTCTTTTCAATTTTGTCATTTAGGGAGGGGGGTGGGTTATGGAGATGGCCCTATCCTCATGTGAAAGTGGTAGTATTGATATTTGGTCAGATAGGAACCTGTGGGACTTAGAGTATTCAGATGATTTTGTGCTGCTGAGTGAAGATCCACGTAAATTGCCGGCTTTTCTCGATTGTCTAAATGGTGGTGCAGGTAGGATTGGTATGAGTTTTGCAATTTCGAACTGTAAACTGTTGCAGCAGAATGGGATTGGTTCAAAGCTGAACGTTTCTGTTGCTGGGGCGCAACTGAGTGAGGTGGGGAGAATAAGTCAATTGGGTAGTTGTGTCCCACCCGGTGGTCGTATATCGGAAAAGGTATCTTGGTGCATAATAAGACTCGATTGACAATTGCTAATTTGAGGTACCAGTAGCGTCGGCGTGACATCCGGTTATCGATCAAGTGTAGGGAGATCGGTGTTGCTCTACGGCTCCGAATCATGACCATTGAGAGCAAAAGGTAGATGGATATATTAAGTGTTTGAATACTGTTATCTTATTAGTATTGGTAGAATATGGTGGGAGAGTTGTGTGAGTGATTCCAAAGTTGTGTCAGGTATTGGGTGGTAAGATTCAATAATTGAAATAGGCACTTAATCAGAATGGGTTGAGGTGAGTGGGACACGTCTTGTGCTTGTTCACAGAAAGACTGCCTCGTTGTATGCTGTTATGTTGGGTAAACAGTATTTAAAGATGGTTTGAGGTGGTCAGTTGATGATATGGGGAAGAATAATGAAAACGGTAACCAGTGGACTGGTTTGCGTAACTGGGGTTAGACTACTGGATTGGGGTGCAACAGATGCTCGGAAGCGACGGTTGAAGGCAGTGGTTCATGTGGCTGGTTGCTTCGTTCAGTGGCATTTTTGGATTGGAAACTTTCCCTTTTCCATGTAGTTCCTCGACTTACTGTTTTGGTGCTGATCTTCTCTATTCCTCTTTCTTATTTTTTTTGAGTAGATGGTGCTGTGAAATAGCAACAGATCCTAGAATGTTTCTTTGCAAGGTTTGTCTTTGTACAAACTGAATTGTTAGTTATGACTGCCGGGTTGTATTTTTTGTTCTTTTGTGCTCTCCTCCTGTTGTTTGACACGAAACTATTTGCCTATTTTTTTTTCTTACCAACCAATTGAACAATAGTTATTGAACAGTCTCCTAATCAGGAAATTCGTGACCTTCGGACGTGAATTTATCTGTTGGAATCCTCTCACCGCCGGTCAACTTCTCACTTTTCAGCCCCCTGTTGACCGCAGTCTGCTTCCTGTGAAATGATGTACTCTGTTACTTCAGTAATAATGGAATAATTTAATTAAAGAAAGCATCTGGTCTGGCAGATGCAAATTCAGGTCTTGAATGCAATCGTCATCCCTTGTGGATCATTTCCCTCTACCATAACTCTTTGAAGTCCAAGAAAAATGTCTGCTTCTGTTAATTCATCGGAACCCCCATGGAATGAACTGCATCCTATCAACTGATCAAAAATGTTAAAATCATTTACGATGATAGCTTGTTTGTCGTGATCGGGAATACCGAAAGTAAGAAAAGTTACAAAATTTCATCTCTTCCATATAAGATTGTCGATTCCGATGGGTCATCAGCAATACTGCTTACTCGATTCGCATTCCTTCCTTTATCTCATCCTCCAGAACAGTCCACACTGACTCTTGTGTTAAGGTTGGAAGAATGAGGACTGGGACGAAGAAGGTGAGATCCTTATTATCTCATTTACATGAAGGAGCATCAGTTTTGAGTAATAACGGACAAAGACGATCACAGTTTCACGCCTATCGCGAAATGTATCGAAGACCTCACAAGGACACTGTTTACATTTATCATCTTGTGACTCCAATCAAATGTAAACCCATTCTACGCCAATTAGCCGTCCTCATTATTACATATTCACTATGATTTCTTTGATAAAAGAAATGAAAATTTTTCTGACTACTTCAAATGCTTAGGCAACTCTTACCCTTATAGGCAGTCCTTTTCTGAACGTGCAGCTTAGGCAACCTTTGTAAGCATCAACGTTAAGATTGATAGATACTGGACTTACTGCTTCACTGGTCATCGATCTTCCATCAACATATTGTCTGATGGTTGAAAAAGCTACCTAGTTTCATGTGGATTATGAACTAGAAGTCATCCAAGGTTTTATTAGAATTCCACGGTCTTATCAGTCTCAATTTCAGACGGAATTCTAGTCCGACCACTTTCCTTTGAGATGCGGTCTATCGTGTTGCCACGACTACGCAATTTTAAACGTGACGCCGCAGCACTTGGCTACGTCATCAGGGTGCGCATCAGTGATTCGCCTCAGGATCTCACAGGCGTGATATGAATATGAACTTCGCTGTTCTGATCTCAAAGCACCAGATCCCATCTAAAGATAAGGGCTCAGCTTTCCAATGTTTAATTGACCCTAGTTACCGAACACACCCAAGTGCTTAACTTGTGGGGCGCGGATTGAGGTCTGCGCATCCAATCTCACGTTCAACCTGCATATTTGAATTTTGAACCTGAGGATATCCTGGTCAATCAAGGGACGGGATCACGTGAGCTGGCCGAAAGGCGTAAGTGTAAATTATCGGTCGTGTAGAGTCCCAGTATTAACTTGACGTTCTCCGCGAAAATGCTGTTCTTTTTCCACTCTCAATTCCGTTCCATGGCTAATTGTTCTGTTTTGTGGATGTAACCGGGGGTCGCATCACCACATTTTCTGCATTATCATAACAGTCCATGAAATTATGCGATTTATAAAGGGGGTCACGACACCGTTGAAGCCTCAATCACCATAACAGTAACCCGTTTTGTTTTTCATTTTCTCGGTTGTGATTCGTGTAGGTATAGGCAATTTTTCGCATCTATCACGCCCGTTCTTAGTCTGATAGTTATTTTTATGTGATAGACAGCCTAGCTGTCGAGGCAGCAGGCGAAGTGCACGATTTAATATACGAAATTCCAGTTGTGAATTCCTATGGCATTCTCAAAGATGCAACCACAAGTAGAACTGGATTATTTGGTCAGCAGCTCGTCGATACGCTTCTCACAAATGTTGAAATCGGAGCACAAAAACCATCTCAAAACCCCAGATACACGGAGCAATCTTTGGAATCTCAGATTGGGTGTATCATTATTACGGCATTGGTGAATGCAGAAACTCCCTTTTCCGATTAGAGAAGTTTTGGCATCCTGCAAGGAAGATACCTCCATAGGGAAATAAACTATAGCTACCGACAGAATGTTCGACGCTAATCTCAAGTGCAAGATTGCTTTTCCGGTCCGTCTAACACCTTCTGCGGACTCCATCTGGCAATGTAAGGGACAGCTCGTTCACCTAGCATTTCAGGCGAATGTTGTTCTCACACACGTAAATCAAAAATGTTTGTCGTTATGCCCTCGACCAACGAACAAACCAGTACCTCATTGTTGAAACTGAGCTATGAGAAAGAACATCATTTTCTAACCTGCCGTACGCACGATATATATATATATATATATATATATATATATATATATATATATATATACAGTTAGATTACTGCCGTCAGTTGTCCGTCAGCACTCACGTCCGCATCCGGTACGCGCTCGCTGGTAGCGCTAACACATGAGTCACGCCCACTGGAATGTGAGCACGTGGCATCAGCTGATCGGTCTCTGTGACCATGAGAAACCTAGTGGTCTGGGGGTCGCATCGTCACTCTGATGTCCCATAAAGGCACGTGCACAGGCTGCGCCGGTGTGCCGCTGAGGTTTGGGCTAACAGCGAAACGAGAATCGAGCGACTGCAGCGATGTTTTGGCATGCCATGCGTTCTGTCACCGACAGTTGAGCTAATGTCGGTCTTTTGGGAGAAACAACGGGAATATAGGCGACCGCGTAACAACTAATAGAATGTTTTTATTCGCAAGCGGAACTAAAGACAAATATATCCGAAGCGCGTGAAGAATTCGGTTCGTGTTGTGAGTTTTCGGTAGTCATTATCATGGGCAAGTAGATGTACTTCTTGAAAGAAGGTAAATTCAAAATAACCTAATTGAGTTGCGCTGAATTTTTTCTGGGTAATTAATTGTTCAGACTAGTGATGTTTGTCATTGTTGGTGACAGCAATCTATTAACATTCTAACCAACATGACATTAGATTGAGCAATATATTAAAGTATGGGAAGATTGCATTATATTACGCTTAGGTTGTTTGTCAGAGACGTCGCGCTCTGCCAGACCACGCCGAATCGCAGTAACGTCGACATTTAAGAGAGATTATTTTAATAACAAGTGCAGTCAGAAGACTGTTAGGCAGGAAGTTATCAGTCTAGCTGGATGTTGAAATGCATATCATGATTGTGAAGCCTTCCATGTAGAGGAATTCAAAACTTTCTTCCTTGGTTGTCCTTATGTTAACCTTTTGACTGCGTTTTAGCTAGCATAGGCAAATCCACATCTTAATTTCAACAAAGGGCTGTCAAGTGGGAAGTTGACCGGCGGTGGGAGGATTCGGACCCGCGATCTTCCACTTGGTCACCGCCAGCTTCTTCGCGGCGTTGACGTCTTGGAAGCCAACTGAACGAAAAGTTATGAATGAGGCAACAATCGTTGTACTTAAACTACCGAATCCGACCGATAGAAATTTCGGGGCGGATGAGGACTTTCAGTGCTTACCGGAATGGCTCCGACCCAAGCTACGTAACTGAAGACTACGAGAAGATCACAGCAGTTGGAAGGTACAATATTCATAAGTTATGTTTATGTTACAGAATGCGGGAAACCTTCATTAGTGGATTATCTTCAGGTCAATGGTACTTGGTAGATGTGCGAACTTCTCATTCGTGTGTCACAGGCTACGATGAAGTATCTGTATCGAGTGTTTTGCGGGTTGTCTCACCAAATAAAGTCAAGTAACTGCTCTAAGAATTTTTCTGTTTGAATATATTCAACTGTATATTTGGTTCTCTGCCATTTCAGTATGTTTTATTCTCAATCCTCAAAAATAGCGTATCACGTTTAGCTCTCTACAACCGACGGTGATCGACCGATGGAGTTCACCTGTGTCCCAATCTTACGTACAGAGAGTAAAGCGAATTGACTCATCGACATTTCCATCAAGGGCTTAGTCACCGGCCGGCTTTAATGCAGGCAACTAGTCCGGTACAACTTTTGTCTGTCGTCTGCTTAGTCATTTTTCCCAAGTTCACCCTGTTTGTTGAGCAAGGCACAGAATAACCGATCGCTGTCTGTAGGCATTTGACACGATTTTCAGTGTTCCCTTTGATCGAGGAGTTTGTTGCGTGCGTGACCACACACGCAGACGCACATGCTAGCGCGCATAAATACACACACATGCACTGCAACTGGCCCATACGCGGTAGTGGGGGTGGAGCGCAACCGCTTCACATGATGTGAAATTTCGTTCAATGACCATGAAAATTTCCACGCCTTTTCAGACGAATCACTGAGGGTCAATGCTCTGATTAAGGCTCACGTTAGCGCAGAAACATGATTGTATGTATTCGCGGTTGCGACTAGAAGTTACTGGCTGACAAAAGTAACAGTAGCACAGTTGGAAATGCGAGTTGAAACAATGAATCGCACAGGTTGCATGACCAACCAAGAATGCACTTCAGTATTGCGCCACACAAAACCCATGGTCTTAACTTGAGTGTCATAAATCATATGACGTAATCATAAATATACCTCGAAACCGCTGAAGGCCTATATTTCTCACGTGCAGTTTTCTACGCATGAAGAAACGTATGTAACCATGGCCTGATCATTAAATCATACTTAACGGATCAATTCTAGAAAAAAAATGAAAACATACAGCTTCGGAAATGAGAACCAAACGGCAGTCATAGACTGAAATACATAGACAATATTTCCTATCTAACAGAATCGTTAAATCCCCCTCCTGTATGCGGTAACATGAAGAAGGTCTGATGATATCACTAAACGTAGCATGCATACAAAAACGTGGGCGAGACAGCACACCAGTTTCCAGGCTTTGCATTCTTTAATTTTTCAAAGAACGATTCAAAATCTGGCATTAAGAAGTGAGAAAACCCTGCTCAAATTCCTTAAACAGGGGATGGGACAAACGTCAGGGAAACTGGGTATCCGGACCGCTTCATGGAGGGAAAAGTTCGAGATAATTCAACACCGGGTATCATTCATGACGCCCGCTAGGAATGCAGTGTCATTCAGAGTTGGTGCTGCCTGGAATTTGTTTACTGGACACCCAGCTTGGTTTTTTGTAAAACAATTTTCAGCACGGCTTCCTAGCCTTCGAATGCACCAGAATATCTACAATAAATCAATTCTTTAAGGACTCTTTGCCTAGTCTGATCCTCTTGATGGCTATTTTTCATTCGTTTGAGTAAGTGACGCAAGTGTATTTGTCCGAACAACTGCAGAGTTGCCTCAGTGGATCAGTGCAGTTCTCAGACATCTGAATGACACAAGTCACCACGTTGACGTGGGTCCATCGGTGATGGTTTCCTGTCTTACTTCGGTCTATTTGACAAAAACGTCAATCTTTGAGTTCTTAACACTAGGGCACTTATCCATTCTCCTGGCCACTGTTCCTGCAGTCGTCCTTTCCGTCTCTCGCTAAACAACGTCAGTTCGCCGGTTCCACTTCTCCTTCAGTGCGCTACCACATAACCACCGCCGGACAACCAATGTGTTACTATGCCTATTGTCCACAATAAGAAAAGTTTGCAGTAGCGAAGCAAGGATTTGAGCACCTGACTTAGTTAGGTGTGATTCACCCTTCGTCCTGTCCCAGTTACTACCCCTTGCATTTGTTCCAAAAGTCCTCCGGAGTCCTTGTGGCGACTAAAGTGTTCTCAACGAAGCAACTGTCCCCGATCAATCCCTCCCCCACAGGCAATCGCCAGCGACCTCATGGATCAGACCGACTTCTAAAAAAGTCGAGCTTGTGAAGGCGTACATTCAAATCACTGTGGCTCAAGAGGACATTCCTTAACGGCTGTCACAAAGCCGTCCAGTCTGTACGAATGTACCAGAATGCCATTTGGTTTACGTAATATGATAGAGATGTTCCAACTTTTCATCGATGAAGTTTTATGTGGTTTTACTGCTCTCGGTTAGTTACCTCGATGACATCTTATTTGTTAGCGGTTCTCCTGAAGAACATGCTGCACACGGTCCATGCTACCGCACTTTTTCCTTTGAACTTATTATCGTAATCACTCCACTCGTCATTTCCGCTGGATGGTAGTGATTTCTGCGTGCATACGGGAAATAAGCCACTGTTCTACGCAGTCATCGCCAAGCTCGATCGGTAGCTATCTCAAAAAGTGCTTCACTTAGATTACATTTTACAATTTACGAATTAAATTCGATGCGTTCGTGGAGTTGAAAGTGTGATCGCCGATGTATCATTCCTACGGAATACAAACACGTTACATTCATTTTTTGACCTAACTCAGTTGGCGAACTTGCAACAGGCCGACCTGTCCTGACGTGATTTCCGTTCTTCATTCGACCTCCGAGGCTCACGTTATTCCCCTGCTCCCTTTTTATACGATTGTTTGACTGGCAATCCGTGCCTATTTGTCTCAACCAGATATCGTAAGAATGTTTTTGGTCATTTTCATTTGATCTCTCATCCCGGTGTTCGCGCCTTATTCAAGATCATTTCAACTCTTTTACTGGCTCAATAATAACTCTGATGTTGGTGTTATGTACAGAATGGTGTTTATATTGTCAGGAAACTAAAATCTGCTGTCACTCGCAATTCCAACCCGGCACGTTTTCTGTTCCTAATACTCATTTTGCACGCATCCGCGTTAACATAGTTGGCTATTACCAACGTCATCTGGACGTACTCACATATAACGACCGTCGTTGATCGTTTCACCCGTCGGCCCATGGATGTGTCTATTTCGGACTATCAAGATCCTTCTGACTATTCTAACATTATGCTACTCTACAACCTAGAAACTTCAGCAGCTTTTGTCTACTTCTGGCCATTGTTCAAAAGAGCACTCAACTAGCTGATTAGACAAATAGATGGATATTATGGCTAATCGTAAACATTACCGACCGTGTTTTCACTTCCCATGGAGTCAGAATGGTTGAAAAATGTACATCTGTACAGTTAGATTGTACTCCATATGTTGGTTTCTAAGGTGTTAATTTCTGTTCCTACGGCTCTTATTCCACTCCCTCTACACAACTTTATTGAAACATGGATTACAGTGTGAAAGCCGGCGGTCAGTGGGACTTCACCTTCTCCTAAACGCTGTATGATGACATGACCGAGGTCGTTAAATAGTAGTTAAAAAATCGTGAATCTTGAATTACGTAACGAATGTTGTTGAAACTGTAGTTGGAGATTGAGTGTTTTCATGAAATAATTCACCATGTGGTATCATCGCTCTACTCACCATAAAGAAACCATGGAAGCACTGTACAGCTGTTTCATCCTTGTTAAGAATGATGAGCAGTGCATATGGACCGCGCCCGAACTGGGACACGAACCCGGGACGAACGACGTTGAGTCGAACGCCTTAGCCATT
>LUCM01008045.1:84788-114026 GCA_008360955.1 Fasciolopsis buskii
TTCTCTTTCTTCGCCTAAGGCCTCTAACATGCCGCATCGGAGGACTGGTTGAGAAAAAATTTTGGGGGTGTAAGAATATCATGACTACGACATTCAGTCATATCAATGGTTATTCTCCATCGTCGCCCTGAAGACTCACGGCTGTGCTCGCCAGTCTAACGGGACTTGCTTCAGTCATATCGTTTGGTGGAGATGGTTCAGGGAAAGTATCGGGTTAACAGTCACATCAGTTCCAACCGGTGAAGAATGCGTTCTGTGTGTATGTTGTCATGAATCAATCTTGTCACGACGATCAGATGTAGAACAATCTTGTCGGATAATGACAAGTGGGCCAGTGAAGTTTGAGAGTCTGGACAAATTGTTTCTGGGCGCATTGAAGGGGGTTACACAAACGGATGGATACGGCTTCGGCTGTGTTTCAGATGCGACACTTGACAGTTCTGTTGGCGCGCCTCCTAACTTTTTGTAGGATTGGGTGCGAGAAAGCACTTGGTCAGCGTTCACTGAGTGGTTTGGACTCGGACAAAGGTGTGAGGCACACTGCACTAGTGATTGCCTTAATTGTTCCTGTGCTCAACCCAAGCCGGGAGGTGTTCTCGAACAGCGATCGGAACAGACGCCTGGTCGTGCGGCCAATATACATGGTCCCACAGAGAAGGTTGAATTGAATTTACACACAGAATGAAGGCTGCAGAATCTGCAGTCTTGTCCTTTTTGGGTTGAAAACACATGAATGGGTTTGATGTTGTATACAGTTTTTAACTGTGCAGCAAAGAATGTTCCACTGATTGAAACTTGGACAGTCTCCGTTTGGATAATTTCCGCTTCCGTTGTACCTTGAAAAAGGCAAACGAACGTATACGGTGTTTCTTTATGGTCCTATTTACTTTTTGTCTTACTTCGTGTTTTTCCATTTAGTTTTATTTATGGAAATCTTCGCGGTATCCATTTTGACGAATACGCTCCGCAGGGAAACAAGTTCGATTTTCAATTGTTGTTCGTCCGTACATATTCTTCCTGCGTCTATCAACTAAAACCAGCAATTAGGTTCCTCTTCGCTTGTAAACGGCACAAGCTGTGAAAATGAATGTACTGTCCGTTCCATGTTGCCTTTCTAGTAGACTGATGGTTGTACAGGATCCTCCTGCCCGTCGCCTTATGTACACATCTAAGTATGGTAAACTATGTCTGCTTTCTTTTTCAAGTGTAAAATGTACGTTTGATGGGACACTTGTGAATAAAAGTTGTGTAACACGTGGTTTACGTCTGCATTTTTCCCTCTACAACACACAGTATATCATGCAACATAACGTTCTGTTATGGACTAAGCCACCCCACTCGTCTTTCAACAGCTAACTTATGCCACTATTAAACAACCAATAACAGTTTCAAAATCTGCAGTTAAGTCAGAAGCACCCGAAGAACGAGTTTTGAAACTATGAGGAAGTGTTCATTTATAAAAGGTGGAACTTGTTCGGCGTGCCTAAAATGTATTTTTTAGTGTCAAGCAGATAAAATTTATATGACCACGTAATCAGTCTTTAATCGAATCCTATATTTGAAAGGAAACATGTATGCCTTATTACGGTCAAATGAGCCCCAAACCTTTATTCTTTTATTGGTTATGTCTAATAAATTAGTTTGATGTCCAAAAGGAGTATGGTTGGCTTTAAAGAAGCACAACCGTCAAACTTTATAAACAAATTAATATTTTTGTTCACGTAGATTTCAGGGAATCTCATCTATTTGAGGACCTAATTGCTTTCATGTGGATATTCGCCGTATTGCCATTAAAAAGCATTTATGCTTTGATATAAAAGTTTTGGTGTTATTGAAATGTCTCATATTCAAATTAATCCAGGCTCACCCGAACGTTTTAATTTTGTTGTTTGTTGTGCTAACGAACGACCCACCCTGTGCATCGTCCTGCTCACGTGTGGGTTGTGAGTGATGCCTGCTTGTCATAGTTTGGCAGGGTGAATGGGCAAAATTTTTGGGAAATATCTGTGGCTTTCTTCGCGTTCCAATTCCTCAACATTTTCTCACAAGAGAGCATTGTGACATTTGCTGCCACTATTCTGAACGTTATTTCAGATTGGAGGCTAAAACCTTTCAGGTATGATGAGTGAGGATTTCACTGTCAGTCATCTCATATATTATCCTGTATTGGTTTTTTTTCAATTGAGCTCCCGATTTCCGCAAGCTTTAAAACTTGCAGTTTAGCATTACAAAAATTCAGTTGTTTTTTGTTAATAAAAAAGCATTTATCGTCCATCCATAATCCATATATAAAGAAAAGCACATGAAGAAATACTCTGGACTAAACAGATTCAATTAGAATGGGAAATTAAGACAGGGAGTGAAGAATTCATGGTTTTCTGCCAGTTTTGCCCTAATCACCGCTGCAAAAGCAAATAATGACTAAATAAACAATGATAAACAATAATAAATGAGACAGGATAAAATTTCCGTATCCCATGGACGGGATTTATGGCCCGTTGAAACTACAAGTACGAGAACGTTTACACTGTGGACATCAGCCACCTGGACTGTGATAAACCGATCATTTCTCGCACTCCGACACTATTGAATTTATTGTGTAAACGGGTAATGGCAGATCAATAGCGAACTCAAGTTTGTTTGCCAAGCAAGGGATATTAGAAATCAGACAATAGGTCTGGACTGCCGATTAGCTTCTCACCTGGCCACTGAGATTTTTCTGACAGTAATCTGATCGATCTTTGCACCGCTTTTAGCCTTATCGTCGCTCAAGTCTAGTTTATCATATTACAATTGTCATTTGGTCAATGACAACCAACCACATGATATACTCTATTTTCTATTTTGCTAGTGTATGCGGTTGAACACCCCTATTTGAATCGTTATATGTAGTTTATGATTACGATCCCGGGTTCAATTGGATAGTGAATGCCAATTGACACACTTTAAATGCTTAAGAGGGTTCAGTGTGACGACATCTTATGCATATTATTTTACCCATCTTAGAACTGAAGGAATTATTTCTCCATTCAATGAAAAACAAACATATCCCCAACCGCGAAGAAAGGGAGGGTTTAGGTAACGATTGGGATGGCAGCTAAAAATACGGAACGTTAGTTTAGAAGTTACTGAAACCGAATATTATGAAATGGATCATGTGACAAGAACCAGTTTGAATCCGTTACAGAAGAAGCGTTCAATGCCTCCGTAATTCACCAAAGGTGGATTATAAATCCAATTACACCCTCACGGTTGACAACCTGAATCGATGAATATCGAAGCGGATATATTTAGCATCACATGCGGGTAGTCGAGCTAAACACATTTGGTTTTTGCTATAGGATTTTCAAAGCAGCCAATGTGGCCTATCTTCGGTGATAAACCACTTTGGGTTGGTGAGAAGCACAAACCTATGGCAATATATATGGGTTATGAAATATCCAAAGTAGATTGTGCCAACTTCCAAAAGAAATTGTATTGTATAAACTTTTCAGCAAAAACAGTATTGCTGCATTTTAGACAAAAAAACGTGAGAATAAAAGCTGACAAAGAAAAAAAAAGAACTTGCACTCATCACCTTGTAAAGATTTGAGAAAAACATCATTGAGGAAGAACAAGAATAATTTATGACCAGTTGTTCAGGAATTCGGCTAAAACACGGTCACAGTTTGTCAATATGGGCCAGTGGAGTTCCTATAGACATTGGTTCTAGAAAGTATGGGACGAAAAGCGGATCGCATTGAAGTAAGAGAGCGAAACTTTGAAATATCGTTGTGCAGGGGATGCGTGGGATCTGCAAGAATTTTGTGAGCAATCTTCTCACATGCTGTTATGTAGTGATCACATTGATTAAAAAACAACTCAGTTAGTGGTGTCAAAGACACACAGCTGATGATTGATAGCCCCCGGCGAGGAATTTTAAAGTCCTTTTTAAGTGAACCCGAAAAAAATAGCAGGAGAACAGTAAAGAAAGATTGGAAAAACATTGGTATACAAATCGGGAGATGGTACTTTGTTTCGCTTTGTAGTTTCGAAGCTTCCTGATTTTAAATAACAACCGTCGGAGATTCTTTACACAGGTAGAAATGTGAGTAGTCCACTTCAAATTTTTACCAATAACAACTCCTAGATATTTCAGAGAATCAACCCTAGTAAGTGTTTTGAGTTGATCAAAGAGGTTTCGGATGGGTAAGCTGATCGAGAGAGAGAGAGAGGGAGAACAGACATTCAAAACATTTAGATGTGTTGAGATTTAAACTAGCTCGTGCAGAGAAATCGTAAACAGAAGATAGGCTGTTGGAAAAACTTCGAAAATCATCATTGTTCGAGACGGCCTGAGGAAGGACAACATCATCAGCATACTTAAACAGATGAGAAGGGAGCTGGTAGATAAGTCGCCGATGTAAGTGGAGAAGAGAAACGGCGAAAGAGCAACTCCGTGAAGCACCCCTGAGTTGTTAATCAGCGGTTTTGAAGTTTTACCGTCCGTTCGTGTGCGCTGAGTTCGGTTAGTAAAGTAATCAGACAGCCATGCTAATAAAGGCCTGGGACAACCAAATGTTTCTGGTTTGCGAAGTAGAAAAGACCGTGGGACCGAATCAAATGGCGACGAATAATTTAGAAAGGCGCGACGCACAGATTTCATTGATGCTTTTAAGGGCTTACAAATGCAGTGAATGAGGGAGGCGACAGCGCCCAAAGTGGACCTGTTAGATTTATGGGCACACTGAAAAGGATCGTCGGGGGATACATAGAAGAACGTAGTCGTTTGAGTATAGCATGCTCCGTCAGTCTAAGACCAGAGGATATTAAAACGAACGGGCGAGAGGCGATTTTTGCCGAACGGCAGTAGAACTGCTAGATTTTGGGATGTGAATGATAGTGGCGGGTCTTTAACAGGTCAAGGGATGGAAGGATAGTGGATTAATGGGGGAGTTAATTAGAGAAGTGAATGCATCGGTCAGAGAGCACAGGCACGATGGGTTAAACGAACTGAGGACAGACTGTCAGGACCAAGCCCTGTGGTAATTTTAGTGGTGCGGAGAAGGTCGAGCACGTCATCTCTAGAAAAACATGTAACTGTTATATCATCACGCCATCCAAATGTGACTGGGTTATAAGTGGAAGGATGGATGAAGCATGATTGATGCTGTCGACATCGGCAGAAGATTTCGCATGTTTCTTTTTCTTCCCACGCACCAGTCGAATGCCTTGCCACAGGAATTGGTTGTTGTTGCCACTCTGGGTGGAGGTGCGGCCAGTTGAGATGAATAGTGTTTCTAAAGGACAGCAGATATCAAAGATTTCGTTGATCGCCTCTGTTTGACATTGTCGTTGAGCGAGGCTTCAAAAGAGAAACAGGCAGATGCGAATGAAAGGGGTTTCGGAAGAATAATAAGGCTGTTTTGTGAAAAGTTTCGGAGGCGAACTCGGGTTTGATCTGTTTGTCTGAAGGAATGGAAGGCTGACCTTAACAGAAGCAGACAATGATCACTACTTGAAAATTGCGAGCACTTTTCAGTTTGAGGGAAAATAAATCAGGTTGGTTGGTAATGATCCTATCTAAAATGGAGCCGCCTCTAATGGGACAAATGCAGAGGTCGGTCAAATCAAACACACTCAGTGGTAGGGTAGATGCGTGATTGAAATCACCCACAGTAATATGTAGACTATCCTCAAGAAGAAAAGCAATAAATACGAGAAAGGAGTCGAAAACGGTTTAATTTTGTGTTGCCAGCTAAAAAGGTCAATATACGTAGGTTCGTTGTGTGATTGTACTGGCACGGTGGTAAAACCTGGGATGACACTGTGTTACCAGACAGTCATTTCTGTTTAACGAGTACGTATAAACGACTTCGATTTTGCCAGACCAGAAGTAGTTTATGTATGCTGACACACCGTCCGCAGTCTTCTTTTCTGAAAGTCTGTCCTGCCGATGTAGTCTGAAGCGTTCTATCGACACGAGTGAATCAGTGATATCCGGGTTCAGCCACGATTGTTGTATGCAGATGACACGGGTGTGAACATGGATTAGTGGTTGAAGTGCGAGGGACAGATCCCACATTTTCACCAACAGAGAACGGATATTATGCTTACCAATGCCTTTGAATGGGCATCTTGGCTGGAAGGGTGTACTTAAGAGCTGCCTGCCAACCAGCACGAGTGCCTCTTTTAGACGGATAAGATCTTTGAGGTGCAGTAATGTGTGATCCCAGTCCATGTTGAGAAACACTAAGTTTTAAATAACCACCGTAATTCCTACCGATTGTCGCGTCGAACGGAGAAAATAATCACACCCAATATCCGACAAGGAAACACCGATATAAGAACGACAGAATTGCAGCGTAGCTAGTCAAAGGGCGAGCGTGAGTGGTCTGATTAGTAGTCCTAAGATAAGTAATATAATACGCTTCACTGTTGAGTTTTTCCAATTTGTATTTCTGTACAGTAATCAATTAATTTGAGTCACTAAAATCCTCTGTACACCTGGACGAAAAAAAGTACAACCAGTGCCCACAAACACGATCAAGCATTAAAAACATAATCCATCAACAGCTGTTTGAATGGATTTAAAGCGAATGTGATGGCAGCATTCCTTTAGCGCAGTCAGCAACCAAGGACAGTACAAAAGTCTTCTCATGAATTGTAAATGAAATGCAAATCAGTGGTCGATGCTAGACTGTTCTGAACGACGAATCCTTATAGGAACTTTATTGTTCGCTTGCTATTCACGCTCAATTTGATCACCATCTCATCCGCAGGTTAAATTTTATTGACGACACTGGGAAAAGAGTTTTAGGCCGGTTTCTGGATAAGTATACGACAAGCGTTAGCAAATCAAAAATGAAAGCCACCTATGCGAAAACAGAAAGATTTCCACAAGGAATCAACTTATAATGGCAATTTATTCTCATTTATGCGATGATACATAAACTATGGTATTTATAGTTTTCTGCACTCCAAATTTTGTAGTTGTATAGCGGAACTGACTAACGTTACGTAATAGTTTGGTTCTGAGTTCTTCTTTCAGATCTAGTTTACTGGTAGCTTGTAGACTCTGTACTTCAATAAATGAAACGAAAGGTACGCAGTTTATACATCTTCCAGTCACATTTGTGATTCAAAATGTTTGCACAAATTTTTTGACACGCGTGTTCGTGACATAACACGAATTACTCGATTTCACTGGATTGTCAATTCACTGAATTCGGTCCAAGCCCGATTTACCCGACACAAGTTCTAATCACATATTTAAACCCCGAATACTCAGCAATATATAACCATATGCCCCAGATCCTAAATCACACTGAGTCCTTTTTTTTGTTCGCATTCAGTCCATTACCCAGGGGAGTCAGTGATACTCAAAAATTGGATATTGTCCGATGTACGTGGATTTCGGCACCCCGAAATCATTGAAAAAAGTCTGGATGAAGACGACGAAAGGAACTAATACATCCTACCGGAACTAACGTCCGATCCAAAATTGGCAGAAAAATGTCAACAAACAAATTTCTCGTAGGCAAAACCGTTTCACTTCAAGGTTTGTTTAAATTCGGGCATATTGTGACACAAGTTCAAATAAAATATACTCTAAGGCTTCCTACATTCCAGATGGAATGTGGATTTTGTTTGTCATCACTTGCATTTAACGCCGTCATTGATTAGGTAGAAAGTCTGCTCATTTAGAAGGCAGTGTGCGCTTGTTGATTTACGGCCATGAAATGTTTCATTCGTGGATATTTTGCTGTTTCTACTGTCCAGTTGGTTACTGCTCACATAGAAAAAATAAAGCTAGTTGATGTTTCTCTCACGTCACCATCCCAGATCTTATCCGGGTCAGGAAATTTTGAACTACACCGGGCTACCAGGTGATCTAAGGATAACCACTACCCTGCTGAAATATATGCACGATGGGTAGTCTAAATGAAGCATTAAATCTTCCATTATCCAAACCATTCATTTAACCCGGCTATGTAGGTCACCTGTAGATCATGTATTGTATGCAGACTTTTCACATGAGTCGGCTATGGTAGGCAAAAGCACATTTCATGGGATTCAGTGAAGTATCAAATGCAAAGTTAGGCTTCGTTTAAAGTATTTGGCAAATAGACATGCCACTGGTTTTTGAAACAGCCAAGAAACTGTTCAATACCTTATGCCACATGGACTTGATTCAAGTTACTTAGAAAATAAGCTTTTACTAAAAATTCGAGGAGTGTTACTCCGTAAACGAATTGCTGAATCCAGAATTCACGGCAATGAACATCCGTGGCACTTAATGTGTTGCTGGTTTGTGGACTGTCAACGGACGGATAATCGGAGTTTTTCCGTGATTAATCAAGTATGAGAGGTAGGCAGATTTATTCGCTTAGTAGTACCAAACTCAGCCCCAGGATACCAATTTCCAATACCAAACTAGCGTGGAGCGTGACTGGCACTGCAATAAGTGGGCGTGGATTAATAGCCCGTCAGACCTGCATCGCATTCCATTATTTATCGGAGCTTTTGGAGACCTAATCAGACTTGTCATACACGCCTTGGTTTCAAATATGCATTTGATCATGATGTCCCAGATTTTGCTAGATGTGTGTTCCCATCTCACGTAAACGCAGAATTTAGGGGTTCAGTCACTTTGAGACGGTAGTTGGTATGTGGAGACTGTGAGTAATCTGCATCAAAATCAACTTTCTTTTGTGAGTTTTATTATGTCTAGTAAACAACGAGGAAGCAATTTCGAAGCAATAATAAAAGCCTCGAGCAAGAACTGATATGAGACAAAGTTAGCGTTTGCATTTAAAGTGTTCAAAACTGTTCACTTTGGTCTCATCCAAATTTGGCACTATTTAGAATGCGTTCAATGGGAGTGGCCAACATGATTGCTCATTTATTTGAAAGTGCAATTTCGCCTGCCGAGTTCCATGACAGTCAATATGTTCAGACAACAGAAATCTATCCATCTTTTTTTGACGAAGATAACTTTATATTTTTGAAGAGATTCGCCTTTTGTTTGCACCCTTCAAGTAACGTTAACATGCAACAATTAGTCTAAAGTAGAGGCGCTGATATACTTCACGATTCAGCGGCTCCATAATGCAATACTGGGTATTATGTTCATTGCATAGGTGACTTCAATAAAGACGAAAGAACTAGTCCTAAGTGTACGAATGAGTAAATCCCCGTTCTCAGGAAGCCCAAAAACACTGAGAATTGGCTTTGGTTAAATAAGACTCATCCACTGGACAACAACTCAACCAGTTTGTAAGGTTTACGGCTGGGATCTGACTGACCGAGAAAACTTGGCATCGCCTCGGCGAAATCAGAAAGCTGTGCATGCGTAAGCTACTGGATGAATCATTTTGTCCATATGGGTTACACGTAGTGAGTAATTCAATCGGCAGCAAAGCCACAAGTGTTTTACTAACTGTAAATAGCATGCTCCCTAGATATTGTGACTTTTCATCAAGACAGCAATCGTGCCCCTTCAAAACATTCATTACTTATTAAGCTAGCCTTTTGAAGTTATAGGAAACTGAAAATGAGCCAAAGCCTCGTCACCAGGCTGAATGACGGTATACGTATATATATATATATATATATATATATATATATATATATATATATATACATATATATATATTAGAAGTTATATTTATATATGTATAAAGTTAACCTAAAATGATGTGACCTTCAGGGGGTGCCTACGTTTGGTCTCTTGCGAGGCAAAACAAGTAACGACTGACTTGAAGTTGTACGTTTAGCGTTCAGCCGTAAATGACACTGTGTACTGGGGTGGTTCGACGAATTGATTTACCGGAAATTCAGTCGGAATTTCACTTCTCTTAACATCGATATATACTTACTGTGACTCAATTCAAGTTCATGAAGCGAACCGAAATGTGATTCATGCATCGATATGTTGACTTCTCTTCTCCTCATGGTATGCTCCGAGAGGCGTCTAATTTTATTCTTGCTTAGGTTAACACAATGGATATGGTTCAGGATAGCGAGTCGAATATTGCAGTCGCGTACGATCTGGCTGCTTCATCCTACGCTGAAGCACTAATAATCTTTAACTTTTCGATCTTGTTGCATCGTTGACGAGGAAGTATGCAATCAAGATAGCATGCCAATGAGTTCTTATAGCGGAGGGCTCAAATGCTCTACTTCAGTACTTCCGATAATCAAAATGTTTGCACCCTATCACCAAGAGTTATTAATGCACCGCAGTCAATGTATGATTTCTTAGTTACCAAAAGTCTAGTTTTATAGCCATAGTTTTGGGTAAAATACTCGACAAGGCAACGAATTCTATAACAAAAGTGAGCTGCTAAGGTCTCGTACACTTAGCCTAGGTTGAACTCTTAGGTTATTCTGATCAGTCGTATGAAATACCCACGTCTCAATAGACTTTTAATTTCTATCTTCTAATGGGTTTGCTCTGGAAACTGAGGTCATCTAAATTTAACTAATCCTAATATTATCTGCAACTAAATTAAGCGACGAGAGAGGGCAAAATAATTTCTGATATTCGCTCAAACCCTGACAGGTCAAATCAGTACTTGAACTGTTTGACCTATCTGTTTGAAAATTTTGAAGTAAATCGCAATCAGTATCTAGTAGATTCACGCATTAGTTTCAAAAAGGGGCCTGAATCTATTTGCCTCTAAATTTGTTCACCATCCAAATTGGTCTGATGATGTGGTGAATAATTGATATTCAAACGTAATGTCAGTGAACTAAAACTGCGAGTAAAGAGGGAGAGACGTCGTATGCAATTCAGCAACAGTGAACTGACTAGTTTCATTGTCCTTTTACTCAAATCTTCAAGTCAAAATTTACTCAAACTTCGAGAACGGAAATAACACGCTAAGCAGCAAATCGACTTGCCATAAGTTTAGGAGTGAAAGCAGAATCACTTTGAATGCACACACTACTGCATCCAGTAAATGATGACCAGCCAAGCTTTGAGGTTCAAGTAATCCGACTGGTACAAAGCGGACAATGTGTTTATTACGTGTGCTTATATTGTCTTGTTATTGGAGTGTTAAATAATGGCCTGTGTTATTAAACACATTAAGCCAATCAGAACACAGATCCAATCGCAATTTTTGGTTTGTTAATCTTCGCCTGGCGCTGAACGGTTGGATTATTTGAAAATAGAAGTGAGACAAGCTCAGCAACTGAAAAGTTTTCAAGCTGTTTGACCGATACGTTCTTAAAAAAATTAGCTTGGGCTATGCCTGATGTCTTAGTTGATGAAAATCCGTTGTGCACTGAGTTTGATTGTTGTGAATATCATACCGTAAAACGCAACCTAGGAAATCATTCACTAAGTCCGATAATTGGCTAACAGAATTCAGTTCATCATTAGATCGTCGAACGTTTCTCGCAATCAGGTGGTTCGGATCAAGCAACAGACCTCGATGCCGACGTATACGTGCGATTAATTCGAACAATATTTTTCGCTCTTCAGTAGCAGAGACTTTCCGTACCCAAGAAATTGTGAAATCATTTTTGCACCGGACTTTTCGATGCCATCCACTTTGTGGTGCAGAAATTCTGGTCAGTGGCAATAAATATGGTTCTTCAGACCGGCGAGTTTTCGGCGAAGGAATGAGCGTCTTACTAGGGGGACTAACAGCAAGACTTCTTCTGATCATTACACTGATGTGCGCAGTCCTGCTTTGACCTAGTTAATATACGGCTGATTTTTTGATTTGTCGGTCTCACGCATATGCCGACAGAAGATGATTACCTTCTTATTCATTCGGCGCTCATATGTTACTTTGAGTTTTTCCCCTCATGATATGCTTTAGTCCCTTCGACCAAGAACTTCCATGCACACTCCTGACACAGCAAATTAGATTTTGCCGAGACAAACCACTGTGGTGTGCACAAGTTTGAGGATGTTTGGACAAGACAGTACCGGGTAGGTATACGTGACGAGCGACAATAACCGTGAAACCGGCACTGTGCTTCCGGACAAATTTCGTTCACTCACCGTGATACTGGTTGCAATTCATTTATATATATATATACATATACATATACATATACATATACATATACATATATATATATATGCACTGCTGAAATTCACGCAGCAAGCGTAATATGAACACTTCGCATATTTGGAAAGAAATGTTAACTCCTTTCTATAATAAGCCGTTAGTTTTGGATTATCTGGCAAGAAAACAGAACAGAAATTTAGTCGACAGCCCATCTCATCCACAATGTGCATATCCACACTATGAAGTATTGTAACACCCCTAGATAGAACAAAGTGTTGCACGGGAGTTGAAAATTTGTATTGGTCTTCACAAAGGTAGTTGGTTCTTATGGGATTCTGTTCGTGTATATTGGGGGTTAGGTCGCAAGCGCTTCATTTCCAGTCGAGGTGACATCGTCTGTGCAAGCGCACGGATGAAACTTTTGGGGCCTAAACACCGAACTCGTTCATCAGAACCCCAGAAGAACAGTGCGATTTATTCACAACGATTTGATGCGTGTGGAAATCCAGCATCAATGAACACTGGTACTTGGTGGGCCCGCCATTATCCTACGATCATTTCTCGATCATTTTGAGGCCCCATTCAGCAGCTGCAGTATGAAATCTCTTTTACCTCGTGCTCCTTGAAATTTTAGAACTTCTGCGTCAATATTCACCTATAAGATTAGTAATTAGCTTATTATTTCAGGACATGATGCACATTTTGTGTGAGATTGAGACTCGAACCATGGTAATTTTGTACAAACCATGTCCTGGGACCATGTGTTCATTCATCCGATTCACGTCCAACTGAAAGAATATCACTTCATTCAGGATAACAGGTTAACCAAATTCTGGTGCAGAAAACAATGAGCTTCTAAAGGTGTTGTTGTTCATTTTTTGTCTGCTCTTTTAAAATCAAAGGAATATCTCCGTCACCACAAAGACAACGTTTCTCTAGTCCAAAGTGCATTTTTCTCCTGACCCGGTTTTACGGTTTTTCTTGTTTTATTAGTGCACATGTAGACGACAACAACAACGGAAAAAAATGGGGTAAATTTCTGAACAAATTTTCTCTAGAAATGAACATTCTCTGCGTTCCAAGTCATCACATGGCTTGCATCCATCAACAAAATTAAGGATTCAGTAGATTAGGGAACTCAACATTTTTTTTACTATTGCACAAATTGATTGTATTCCCTCCTATCATTGCTTGGTTAACTCATATCCTTTATCCGCCGACACTGAGAGCTTTCAAATGTCGCCCAACTCTATGTGCACGATAGTGCACGAATTCTGGGCAATAATCTGCGTCATGATTAAAGAAGAGAACTTATTTCGTGAAATTTTAACACTAACATATACCTCTGTAGTCAGTTTCGGATATGGCTGATTTCTTTTATCGAAGATATGCTCTTGGTGTAGTTTGTGCTTTGAATATAACGTAAATGGTGGTTTTGTTTAAATCACTGGAAAATCTTAAACGCAATTTCAAATTAGCCAAGGTTTTCCAACCATTTCTTTTTACTCTATGTAGGGGTACCAAAATATTTCACTACTTCTCGTTCAAAGATGCATCACTATCACGATAACAAAGTGGGCACTTCACGCTGCGTGCTTAAAGGATCCTGACAGAAGTTCATCTTCTACATAAATCAAGATCCTTCCTGAGGTGAAATTTTCCTATTCATGATCAATCATGATTTTCAGACCTCACTACCACAAAATTTCACAATTATCAAATTATTATGTTCAGCCTATAAATACAGACGTAATTGTTTGTAGAATACTTGATAAAATAAGTTTCTGTTGGACAAAGGAGTTTGTTCTCGATAATGGTGGAAAACTCCGATAAATCCTTAGACACTTCTAAGGGCGGTTAGGAAATGTTAATGCCTCGGTAAGATTTCATTTTCCACGTCTATACAAGTTCACTTAGGCAATCAAGGTCACCAATGTTTAACGGGCTTCACTGAAATTCCTCATGGATTCCGTACTCATACCGAGCAGCTTGGCGGTATTCGAGAATAATTGTGGTATTATGTCCATAATACGCCCTGCTATTGAAGTGGTGATTTTCTGCTCGCATTTCAATTTTGTGGACGTTCACTTTCATTTCTGGAATAAAACTTTTCAGGAAAAAATGGTTTTTGCATGGCATGATGCGGTACCCGGGTACATCCGAATACAAACTATCCTGTTTTATTGATCCACACTAACTAATTCTTCATGTGATCGGTTAAAGGCTGTTGTTTTGAAGCATAGATTTTGACTGGAAGATCCACTTGCGGCAAAATTTTGACCGATGCAATGCAATCGAGCTCTTGCCAGATAAAGCTGAGTCAGTGAAAAGGCGGTTCGCAAGATGTGGATCAGTCAAATTCCGGTGAACGGCAAATTCATATCTTCCATTAGGACAAGCATTTCTAGATCCTTTCCGCACGGTTTAATCTAACCGATATTACTTTTTTTACGTAACCCATCGACTATGGGGAATACAATCTTACAAATTTAAAAACTATTCGGATTAGAATAAGAGCGCAAGTGCACAGGACGGTCACTTTGCAGCTGCATGAAAACTGCTGGGAGACGTGAAAATCACTACTACTATTTTAAAATTCTAAATTGTAAGTATGTTCTCTATAAAAATACTGAATAAGATATCTAAGTGCATTTACCTTTTTACCATGGTCATTTTTGTCAGAATAGATTGAAAGATATCCAATAGGCATCTTTTCTGAGGTCACGCTTAAACGGTAGCGCATGAGGCGGCAGCAAAAGGAATGGCTGACGATCACGTAAGTTGTCACTGCCTTGTCCTTAAATAAACCTGTCACATTCCAATTTCTGGACAACATTAGTGACGAGATTACCAATTTTTTAAGTGGGTTTGACAGAAGTTTTCTTTGATAATCTAATTTCACAGTTCATTTGCCCAACTATTCCATTGTACACACATCACACACAAGGTTATTAACTCTGTTGGTGATGGACTTCGACGATACTCCTCCTTTATGCTTGCCACCACTGACATACCTTATTCCGTCTTCGATTTCCTCTACTCAGCTGGTGATATGTTTCAATCACGAAAGATGCAGTCCGAAACAGAACTTTTTATAGATGTAGCATTTTCTGCCTGTGGTATAATATACATTGAATGCATATTATAATTTGCGAAGCTTACGGGTCACGAATTCTCGTTTTGTTCTGTCATGGTTCAGGCAATTTCAGCCTGGAAACTTCCCTATTTTCTTGGTTACCCATTCAATTCATCTGCTTTCAGTTTATCCTATCATTAACTTTGTGCTAATACGCACTGATATTAGTTTTTACCTCGCCGCACCATGTACTCAAGCAGAAAAAAAGAGAATAATGAAAGACCCAATGCAAGATAATAATCTATCGAACTACACAGAAGAAAGGTTTCGAATACAATAATGCCAGTAATTGCGGCACTGAACTATATCACATACTGCCTCAAACCATCGTTTGGAGGGAACTCGTGGACCCCAAAACGGTGGTTTAAATACAAACAAACTTGTCAAATCTTTTTTACTTTTTACGCATATCGGCAAACGGCCACCCTCAGCCGTCTTCCAAACAAAGATAATGATCACATTTTGATAAATGGTGTTGTTCCTGCATTAATTGAATGCCCTATTTTTCTTGGATGTGAAAATATTTTCGTCTGTCTAAGGACACCTGCTTAAAGGTTGCTGAGCGCTTTTCGTAAAGACAGAATAAGATTTTATGACACTTTTGCAGAATCAGTTTATATTTGCAAAGAAAGTTACTGAACTTTGTACCTCATCAAATGAGGGAAACTTTGTAGAATGCTAACGCAATTTTATTGCTCGTTACAGTCTTTCTTATTCGTTCGGTTCCTTTTCTGATGGCAACCTCAAAAGACACAAGCAGTTTTCTCGCAGTTTGTATCTCTTATACCGACAGTTTTACATGTTAGCTTCTAAAACGGCGATATAAACATGAATAGCAATGTAAGGTGCTTTGATCAGCATACCGGTCGCAGCTTCCGCCAAACGTAGCTGTCAAGGCACTGGCACGTTATTCCGTGGCCGGTTTCTGAATTTCTGCCTTGATTACTTCACGACAGCGGCTTAATAAATCGCTTCAAGCACCTCTGCTAAATATTTGTGTAATGAGTCGGGATTATGCGAAAAATGAATTAAATGATGCAACCGATGGAAGACTGATTTCGATAAAATACTCACAGAAGATATAGCTTGTCATGTGCGTAAATTTGGTTCGCGTGATAAGATGTTCTTACTGCTTGGGCGTTTGCAGTTTTTCGAACTGAGTTGATGAAAACTGTTCTAAATCAGTATCCCCCCGACAGGGGGAACTTGCATGAATATATTAACCAATGGATTGGTTTGAATAAGTCCAGTTAGATTGCCAAGTAGGAATGCAAGAGAATATCCAACGTGGTTACTGAATATTTTAGCTAAACTTCGGACTCGGCGATGTTCATACCTTCGGAAATTTCCTCTTCTTTATGGTCCAAGACCTTGCCAGAGTTTTTACTGCTTTCGATCCAATAGCTTTGGGTCAAAGATACCTCAGTACTTTGTATTAGTTAGATTTACCTTATTACCATTATCGGCGAAATGTTATGTTGTTTTGGCATCGTGCTTGAGTTCAGGAACGTAAACAGAAGTGGGAAGAAGATCCACTATTGCTTTCACCTTAACCTTCAGTCAGTCTTTACAATGTTTCTTCAAATAGAATCAAGTTTTCTGCTTGACAAATCAAACGTCACGACGATCGTAGTTTCAGTCAGTATTTCAAATACAAAGTTTCTTTGATTTTTTTATTTTGGAAGCTCAAACACTCAAAGACAAAATGGACGAACAATTAGAAGTGAAGGTCTCGTGCCGTTGGGTTGCTGTGAGCAATCATACGGAAATTCAAACAGGGCATTTGCTGTAATCAAACCTAAGTTCTTTCGCGACTTGGCAATTTGTTCGAAGCAATGGTTGACCATATACTTTTACGTCCCGAGAAAATTTCAACAGAGGCAAAATACATTTAATTAACCAGACAGAATTCAAAACCAACACTAAAAGATACACCATAATGAACACTAGTACGATCGAGCTGTTTTTCCCGGTGTTCAGTTTGTTTCCTTCGATTTGCCGGTCGAATCTGCAACGCCGAGAATCCTTTGCACATTTTGAAATACGTTTGCCTAAACACAATACTATCCTTTTAGCGAAGTCAACTTTGAATGCAAACTAAGAAATAGTTTAATTTGTCCCACCTGGAGGTACGGATTCATCACTGTGAACGTCGTAAACGACATAATTCAACAGGGATGTTGTTTACGTTTGCGGTTTCACCAGTCATCACCTCATATCATTTGACTAAACCACATTTGTGTTGCTAATTAGGCATCAGCATGTCTTTCCAGAGCTGCTGCTTAGAGCAAATTTAATATCCGCTCTGAGTTTCTAGGCTCTGCTTTCCTCGAATAAATTTGTATCTATCGGATGTTTTCAATGAATTCCATAAATCTGCACATATAAACGCTTCTCCAAATTCTGCACTCAACCCAGCACATGCCACGGAATCAGATTATATCACTACCAAGCCTGAAACAATAGTCACCAGCCTTTCCCAAACATGCAGATATATGTATATATAGTTCATACCTCTTGACCAAGTCATAGCCTAATCGCCACTTCGCTTCTTCCAGCCTTGCCTAGCACATGCAAAAAGAGTGCGAAAAGGCAGACGGTGGGTATGCATACGCAATACGTATCCAAGCCACTGAAGACGACGCAGAGTGATTATCTCAGTTAGAGAACGACTATCCGCACCCAACACACGAGGACGTACCTCGTCATTGCTCATCCGATGTTTCCACCAGACTCGGACAATGCTTCGGAGACATCGATGGTCGAATACATAAGGTCGTCGGGCATTCTCAACGGGGATAAGCCAGGTCTGGCAACTGTAGAGAAGAACACTAAAGACTGTGGGATTTTACACCTTTTCCTTGAGGGAAGGCCAGATGTTATGGTGGTATCACAATTGGTGATGTGACCTCCTCCTGAACATCTACGCCAGGTGTGATCAAGCTCCCGAGGTGCTTGAAGCTATTGACTGCCTCTAACCAGTCGCTATAAACGTTGGATACAGGTGCAGGTTCCTGCCAGTCTTAATGAAGCAGCTTACATTTTGACGATGCAAAGATCATGCCGTACCTAAATACCTCAATCGCCATGTGGTCTGACTTATGTTGAATTGCCTGTGTATCATTAATCAACAAGGTGATATCATCGGCATACTGTAAGTCAAAATCTCCGTTCCCTTTGAGGAGTTCGACTCCATATAAAAATCGTGATAAAATATTATGCATAATATCCTCTATGACAAAGTTGAATGGAAAGGTGGATATCGACCAGCCTTGCTGTGGTTCACCGGAGATGACGAAGGGAAGCGAAAGCTGGCCAGGAGTCACTACTTAACTTGAGTTATGACGATGCAGCTCGTTGAGAATCGATGCACACTTCTCAGGTACTCCATTTCTCAACAAACATTGTCATAGTCCAGAACTATCAACAGAGTCAAAGCATGTGCGAATGTCCAATAACCAGATGCTTGTTGGCTTTAGGAGAGTAAAACCGTGCCCTAATACCTGTCGGTCGACACATGCACGACCAGGGCGAAACCCGGCTTGTTTCTCACGAGTCTGCCCCTCACGCGTCTTGTGCAACCTGCGAAGAATGACGAGTTAAAGCAGCCTTAATGCTATTGGGATTACGCTAATACCCCTACGGTTAGCGCAGTCAATGTCCAAGACCTTCTTGAAGATGAAGAAAACGACTGTCTAACCATCGCAAGGAGGGAACTTTCTGAGAGTACCGGAATTTCGATAACAGAATTTGAGGTTCCCCAACTAATTCCATTCCTCCATCTCTAAATAGAGCTGGGGAGAGGCCATGGGATCCCGGCGATTGGTGACGTACTAAATCTCAAATTTACCGGAGGATCTCACTCCTGTTGTACCAGGCCATCAGACGCTTTCCGGACTAGCTCCGGGAGGCGCTGACGCTGAGGGGCAGCTAAACAGTCCGAAAGTGCTCTGCCCAGCGCACAAGACGGAGCTGTGGGCTGTGGATAGGCGAATCGTCAGCTTCACAGATCGTTTCGGTCAAACCCAACCTTTCCCCAGTAATGGTAACCATTACCAAAGACAACATGGGGAATTCCAGCGCAGCATAAAAATCTATTTGGGAAACCGAATTCCCGTTGCAGTTCAATCGCAAACTACCCACATTAGTCAGTTGCCATATCAGTGGTTCCGAATGAGCTAGGTATTAAACACTTGTATAATCTATGATGGCCTGCCGGAATTGATCTATTCCAGCAGGTGTGAAGAGCGGCGAAATCAGAAACACACGGACTAAAACGTTTCATTCAATTCATTTCTCCCACCTAAATACTCATTCACTGATGGTGGCTATCTATATTTGGATGAATTTTGATAGTTTGTCTTTTTAAACTTCTTTGTTGCACACTGTTACTTCAATTTCATCCCCTTCTATTGCGTATTTAATTTTGCCATTCATCCTAATTGCCTGTGTGTTGTCTTGATTGGGAAACGGTTCATCGATCACCGTTTGGAGATCGATTTCCAGCTCACAGAGTCAACTGATAAACCTGGTGATGTGAATTGTAAAAGTGCTGATATTTGTCTGGCTGTATATGGGGTACCAATAATGACACTAAAATCATGGTTGTTCGGACTTATTTTTGTTCACTTTTGGACCTTTTAATAGCTCACCACTGATGATTCCTGCAGGCCAGTGTGAAATAGCTGATAGGTACTTGAATCTTGCGTTCGTTCGTTGCTTCAAAACTCTCATTTCTTCAGTAAACTGTATTTCCGTGGACATCATAACCCACGATGTGAGCAACAAGAGGTCTTGCCCGCGTTCCATTGTCTTGGTTTGTTTTTGAGTATAACTGAATGCATGAATACGAAGGTTCCTGTAATGTGGGCCTCTTTCGCTTGTTGGTCATATCAGCCAGGAATTTCTTCACCAGCTTAGTTTGTTTGTTCAAAGATCTGTTTGCTTTTAACAGCACAAGGATCCTTTGGAATCATTTCATTGCTGTAAAAGCTGCAAAAAACATCATATTCTGTATTTATTTAATTGTCATACTGCAAAACACTGCCGAAAACTACAGTCTTTTGGTCATTAAAAATGGGTTGAGTGTTCATTAACCACTTGATATACAGTCACATTTGGAAAGACAATCCATATTTCAAAAGGGTTTCGGTTGGCCCAACCGTTTGTTCTCATTTGGTTGCTCATGCGAATTTGCGTGAAATATCGCAACGGTCTCATAACAATACTGACACGGGTTAAACGGGACGAACCTCCTAGCTGACGTTTCCCTTGGACATCCGGTGATACACCGTACTGCAACGGGACTTCTAATCAAAGCTCTACTGAAATCCTATAGGATTTTGATATAAATTGGTCAGCATGATATGCAGTGGAACTCTGGTCGCTGGGACCGACCGCATTACGAACGTCCCGTGGTTTGCGGTTAGTTTTGATGATCTAGGCCTCCGATCATAGTTTCCGACGGGACCACCTAAGATAATCCTAGCTTGACCAGCCAGACAGTGTTGCGCCCACCGAAACACCATGGTCTGAAGTAAGCCATTGTCAACTTTGGTCACGATTAGGAAAACATCAGTAAAAAGCTGTTGATTGTAAAACACGCATAAAGAATGGATTTATGTTCTGTTTCTCATTCTCAAACAACAGTTTTCTATTCCACACTTGTTTTCGCAGTGATATGTCAGCAGACCGAAATGCACTTTATTCATGATATCAGTGAAAATAATTTGAGCTTTGAAAGTTTACCCGGAACTGTAAATGCCCCATCTGGAATCGACAGCCAAGACTCCGGCTTACTCATTCGCAATGTGTATTTGAAAACGACTATTAGAAACCAACGATGAAGGATCACTTGGGTTGGTGTCTATTGTTTACTTGTTATCCGGTAAATTGAAGTCGGATCTGCATCAAGATAGGTTGACTGTGGAGGCCAAAGTCATTGTTTTATTTAGTGAAAATGGAGCCTTATATACGATAAAAGTCGAATCGAAATGCTACGAAATTTACCAGATGAGAAAAATCTATTCGATGAATTTCAGGTTTGCACCTAGGTATATAAATCGTTCATTGAATCAGACACTCAAACATGACCTATTCATCAGCTCCTGAATCGATTACCAGACCAAAAACTTAGGGGGATTCATTTCAAAGTTGGGAAAAACTCTCATTTTTCGTAAATTTATACAACTTTATTTTTGTGTTTAGATAATTTGCTCATAGGGCTGATTAAAAATGCTCCCATAGTCCGCTTGCGTGACATTCCGCGAATGTTTGCACGAACCAGCTAATTATGTGTATCTAAATGAATTTTATGTTGGAATTATTCGCCAGTTTGATTTACTGGCACATAAACAAAAGGTTTCCACGGGCAATCAATCTTCGCAATGGTGAAAGCAATTACTCAATTCCGTTCAGTGACAATGATGGCCGAGCTGACAGAATCGACGTGCGAATACATTTTCACCAGCAATAAATCAGTGCAAGCATTTTCTTCCATTTGATGCGACCGAGGATGGTTTGAAATCCACAGCTTCAATAAACATAAACTGCACGGGGTTCGAATTCGAGTTGACTACGCCAAAACAGCCTCTGAGTCGCGATATATATATATATAAATGTATTATATGTGCCCGGCATATATATATATATATATATATATATATATTGATGTTAGTAAGAAGCCGATCCCAGTCAGATTTCTGATGTTATGGAAAGACATCAGAGGAAAATAAAAAGCTTGCAGTTTCCACCCATCAATACTTTAATTTTATTGGGCAAGCCCACAACTAACATGGTTTTGGGTTCGACATTTCGATGCTTTATAAAACACCACATAGGCTAAATGCCCATAACTGGTTAGCTTACGGATAAAAATCGTTCACCGATGATATCGAAGACTGGGTCTGATCACCTGACATCTTACTTCTAAAATGTCAAACTGCTGTTTCTTTAAATAGAAAAGTATCTTCCGGTTGATTGCTTGGACATCCGAAAGATCCTGTCCTCACATAGCCCACAATGCCGAGGATATAATGACCGGCACGGACTTTTATCGTTTTTCTAATGACAAACATTTCTTTCTTATCACAGGAGGTTCAAATGGTTTCGATTAAATCTGTACATGCATATATATATATATATATATCAGTGTACACACCCTAGCCTCTACAAGATACATGTATATGCATATATATTTACATGCACACGTATCCCGTATTATCATCAGTAATTAGCATCTGTTTTGCTTTGGAAGACGACTTGGTAGTCCGCTTATCTTAGTTACCAATGAAAACAACGAAGCTTGACGAACAAACCCGTTTTCAGTTACTTGTATCCATACCAATGAATAACATTACAAATGATTACAAGCACTTCAGTAGAATAACGGTTCGCAGACAAAGATTCATATTTTGTTGAACATTCAAAGCTTTCAGTAACTAAAATCGAGCTTTTCCGCCAAGTATTATTGATTTCAATGGGCTTTATGGGACACTGGGAACATTATTGACTCACTTGTCAAGTGATGATATCTTAATTAAACAGCCTCTTGCGAAATACGTAAGTGTGGTTTATGATGCCAACGAGTAATCAGCATTGTCATCTTTTCTGGTTAGATTTATGAACTTTTGCCCTCGTGATGACGATCTCGATCTGGCTGACCGATAGCTACAAATGATCGACTGAAGACGCACGGAAATGAAGGGAATGTACATTTTTTACATCGAATCCCACTTCCCAAATGCATTCGTTCGACATACAAAATACGGGAGTACGGCATTCATTATGATCGAGATGAATTCCGAGATGACCATGATATTGTTCCAAGAATGTTTCCTTGATTAAAACGTGTAAATGACTGAGAGGTGGAGACTGGCGAGATAGAGTAGGCAGTTCATCGTGTTATGACCTGTTTAGGAGAAAAGCAAACAAAGAATGAACTGGTTTGTTTCTAGCCAAAAGAAACTGGACGACATATGTGCATGCCTTTTTTGGCTCTGACTTTATGGATGAAAAGCACACACGTGAACGAACGAAACCGCGTTTCAACCAGTTTTATTTTGTACCTGAAAAGTGTCCAAGCTCGTACGGTACTAGCATGCCAAGGTCACATTTTTCTCATTGTTCAGCAAAATTTTACCTCCAAAAGCATGGTAAAAATTCCTCTGGAAGAATGCTTGTGTAGGTGCTCCAGCATACCAATGAAATTTCTGGGGGAAATTTTCGTAATACGATTCTTTGTATAATTGCAATCCTTATATATAGACCAACTTGCTGCCTTAGTTCTCGCTGTACCAGTGGGAGTGACTCAAATTAAATGAATTCGGACTTAATGCGGACTGTTCTAATTTGGTATGGTCTATTACTCTTTGCCGCCATCAGTCGACCGGAGGTGACCTCAGCGGCGGTTCTAAAGCGTTTTGGAGGCGGTTCTCGCTTATGGGGCATAGGCAAACCGACGTTTCTCGCACGGAGTAAATCACTGTTCTCGGAACAGACCGAAGCGCCATCATTTGCTTTCGTCCATGATATGAATTTGGCTGTGAGACTCAAAAGGAATCGACCACCTCCGTTCGTTTGGGGATAATGTGTGAATACTGGATTTCTCACCTAGTTGGCATAAACTATATCTTACTTCTAATTATTATATCTTAACTGTAATACAGAACCGATTGTACTCCACTACAGTGAATAAATTAACGTTATTTTATTTTCTTCTGATCGTCCAACACAATTTGATTGATCTGGCAAATCTTTATTGGAGAAAAGCAAGTGAGTCGACAATGTGCATTCATTTTTGTAAGTCGAAGTTCTTATTTTTTCGGTTGTACGAAAATTTCGTTCTTTCTCTTTCCCTTACAAAATGATTCCCCGGTAGGTAAACATTTCTAATGCTTTTCTATTAGAGCCTAATAAGAATGAATATCTGCCGCGCACTCAAGAAATCCCAGGTTACAACTTGATGTTGCGAAAGACAAAAAATGTGAACTCTTCGGGGTCGATAATTAGGATTTAACACAATAAGGCACGGCCATTTCGCTACTCACTCCGAATTGATTGGTCTTGGTTTCCCAGTTCAACTTTCTTTCAGGGTTGGTAGTACACTGATCTGGCTCATGGGACTCATATTTACTGTTTATGAGAATCTTATGGCGATCATAACAGTAATTTTGAGAAAATTCTACTATCTATTAATTAGTAATCATTTTGATAGTGCGCATTATTTACGACCAGATAAACAGGAATTAAACAAAAGTAGATTCACTTGGTGTTTGTATTCACAAACAATTTCCGTTTCACAAAGCGCGGATTAAGGAAGACTAAATAAATGCACACAAATTTTGAGGGCAGAAATTTGGCCGTCAAGGGACCTTAATTGAAATATTTCAGACGCACAACAATAATTCCACAAAGAGTAACACATAGCTAAAAGGAGCACACGGGACAATGGAATCAGCCGTATATCGGTCAGCCAGAGAATTGCAGTTGTGGAAGTGTAAAAGCAGTGTTCAGTGTAATTGGTCATGCAGCTGGTCAACGCACACTTGGAGTTAAACCGTATGATGTTGTCACTTCATGTGCTTCTTCGACAGCCACTTCATGCTATTCTGTCTGTCGCTCTGACGTTTTCTGGGGATTTACTAAATTGTACGAATTCTTTGAGTGCTTTCACATTTTAAATTACTGTTGAATTTTAGAAACCAAACACGGAAAGTATGTGCTCATTCTCCACACTTCCTGTTTAGTTAGATATGAATTATTTTAAATTCACATTGTAATTCTTGGATGAACACTCTTTTATGCGCCCAAGTAGCTGTGGACGAGGGAAAGAGTGAAGTTCGTTCAAATTTACAATTTTCCACGAGATCCGTTTGGAGTAATCAAGCAGTTCGCCGCAAAACAGATAGGAGTCCAAGTGAGAAGAAAATATACTTGAATCAGATCCATTAATTCTACCTGAGTTGCTAGTCACACGCATGTCTTTGTTGACTACAAGTCAATGGAACAAAACTTTGCGTGCATTTTCTGCTTAGCTTTTTGCGATAAACATGTGGAGAAATCCCTTAGTGCATTACGATCGCTGCTGACAATCGTCGTCATTGAACTTCTAATCCGGTGGAAATGGGGTAATGTTGGTAATTCGATGAGATGTTGGAAAATTCGGACAAAATCCATCAAAATCTCCACAAGCAACCGAGTAGAGTATTGAGGACTAGAGCAGAAAACCTATCAAAGACTCAGACGGGAAATATAGATGTTAGCATGAATGCCAGACCTCCAATGACTTCGGTTGAAAAACCGGAGTAGGAACATCAATTTTAAAAGTAGGTAGGTGGCCGGACCATCGACAAAAAAGCGGAAGTGCGATTCAGCATGGAAATGCAATCGGTAATGGCGGTGGGAAGCCAAATTTACCAAGACAGTATGACACCCAGCTGCTCACAGGGGAAAACAGAGCACGACGAATAGTGTACATTGGCACGCAGTGATAGAGGATTCAAGCTTGACGTTAGCGGGGATACATGTTTGCCGCAGCCATTGACCACGAACTTTCCAAACCTTGTAATCGGCTCCGCGAGACTTGTTTTCACTTTACTTCTCACCGCTATTTCGAAAACAGTTATGCATGAAATTTTCAGTATTCCAGAATTCCCATGAAACTGCACCACTAGATAAATCCAGATACAACAATTACGTAGAAGGATATTTGGAAAAAGAAAACGGCAACCTGCTCGAATCAGAGGGTTCAGGAGGCTATCCGGAGCACAGAAATCGGTCATTCGTCGACCTTCAGCAGCTTATATGCAACACTGTCCCATGTTCTGTCTCCTTATCTTGTTTAGTTTATATGGATTCCTTTGCCTCTCAGAAACAGTGCTATTGAACTTCCTCCCTCCTTTCCATTTACTGTAGAAATTTTCCGGTCTCGGGTTGACTCGTTTCGCTGAAACTAACCTGAACTTAGGAAAAAGAGCCAGAATACATATTTTTTGTCTTTCCAGAGGACAGGGTGAATTAGGGCGGTCGGAACATAACTCACATTGTGACCGTGAATGTGCCGGTCAACGAATCTGATTTACATACAATCCTCATTAGGTGAGCTACTTTATGTCCGTTTGGTCATTCCGTAGGTCAACTCTAATCCTGATCTTATCTTGGTAAATGATGTAACAAAAGCTATCCAGAACTCCTTACTGGAACGCACTGTACACGTTGGATATTCATTAAGTAAAAGCGAATCCTTCAAATTTACCTATTGAAGTTCTATCAGTCTGTTGAATAGTTAAAAAGGTCATTCTGAAGTGCAGCTGAGGCAGTGGTCATACGGATGTACTTCCCAAACCAGGGCAAACAAAACCACGGGAATGCCCCAGTCATAAGAAGGATACAAAATCGTTCGAAGTTTTGTTTTCCTGTGAGTTCCACGTCTCCAAATTCTACCAGCACACCTAGAATTTTTGAAAACGATTGTTCGCGTGATCTTTGTTTTTATGATTGTGGTCATTTTCTGTAAGCTATAAAATGATGCGGAGCCGAACATGCTGAGCGGGCTACATCAATTCCTTGCGTTTTCTACACGCCTTACCCAGGCGAACATTTGTGCTTAGCGTTTTAATGGATGCATCGAGCACCATTGTTTCCTTCTAAGTATGTCGGGATCTCCACGGTGTCACTCTTTTCACCCTAATTTCTGATCATCAAATCGAGAAACGTTGAATACCCAGAACTTTGGCTGTTCTACACTCCCTTGAAAAGAACGGAATGTAGAACAATCATAGTAAACTGTGAATTATCCATAAATGTAGTACCACCTTATCATTCGTTTGGAAACAATAATCCAATCAAGAAAAGAGAATAAGGTCCACCGGTTGTCACATTATCTGAACTGTTAAATGTTATCATGAAAATCCCCCAATCCCTTGGAAAGGTGCATCCACAATTTCTTTGAGTAAGTAACTTTTGATTGGAATCCTATTGTTCGGCACTGACCTTTCTCCTGGACACAAAACTAATTACTTTCGTTATAGAGGTTTAAGTCGGAAATCTGTTTTGTTTAATGCAACTCTTAGTGGCTGACCCGAGTAGGGACCCTGAAGCGTTGACAGCCGATTTAATTGGTGCAAGAGATCTTTATCGTTTAGCTAATCCAAAAATAACTAGTCTCATTGCCAAGGGACAGAATGAACGTCTGAGATAAATAACGCGAAATAAAATGTCTTATAAAGCCGTGGGGATAAACTGCAAACTGTCGTGATCAATGAAAGCAAGACTCACGGTGCTAAACAGCAAATTATTCACACTTGAAGAGTTTTCAAACAAGATGGATGGGTATGAAGCGAACTGCAGAAAAGGATAAGATTTAAAATCTCAAGTATTTCAAGTTCATTTGGCCTAAGAAAATTCACAATCAAGTATTACCTACCCGGCCTGTGCTATAAATGGCCAACTCCCTAGACCATTCCGTTTTCCAAACGGTTTGGAAGACTTTTCGAATCTATACTGAAAGAAGTGTGCCTGCACAGTTCAAAAGAAATGCATCGCTTTGTGGATATCATGGAAGGCATGAAAACATGGCCACTGAATTGGAAAACATAACGATCAGTTTTTTCAAACGCGGTTCTGCATGCAAAACTATTATTCGGCTCTTCAACTCAGCCTTAAAGTATACTTTCAAAGCAGCGGTACTCACCCAAATGCCCATTTGATTTCTTTAAGGCCCAAGGACCAATTGAGGATACTCACCGCGTCCATGGTAGTCCATTCTTTTAGATGTACCTGTCTGTTTTTCGGTCGAATAGCTCGGCGATTATCTGTTCGCGTGAAACAACATCACGCAAAATGGCTTAATTACGGCAGATCTGTTTCAGTCTCAATTATCATTCGTGGTCATCTAGTAGGCGCTGGTTACCGTACGACCCAAGCCGAAGATCTAGGGCCAATTATCAAATGTTTCTAACCTGATCCAGATGAGCTCGGATGCGATCACTCGCATTCGCCGGAGCTAATTTTCTTAAAAATTTGTCCTGCAACCTCAATGACCAAATCCATTATTTCATCCTTCTACCTTCCATGGCCTATCCCTACAAAAGTCACGGGCGCAATCCATACCAAAGTTTTGAAGGTCACAATGAGAATTGAGCTAATCATATCGTGCCATTTATCGTTGAGATACGAGCAAACCTGATTACAACACACATTAGTACATCAATCTTTGGATTATATAAAATCGTTCTCCTCCAGATTCCGAGTCTCAAATTGTGCTGACACCGTAGTATGGTGCGTAGTAATGATTCTTTGTGTAGCACATATCTATTTGATAATTTTTTTTAAAACAGTGGTGATTTCATCGCTTTCTGAATTTTTATGCTTTTTAGATAGTGGTTTTGAAGGTGCCCCCTCACTGTGAATGGTTTCACTTGTAGTTGCATGCCCGTTTCCTCGAATGATAACCCTCTCGCTTCCGTTAGACTCAAAATTAATTTCTTTCTACTCCTTTGTTGTTGGACGGACGGAGGAACTTACGATTAAAACAAGAAACATTTCTCTCACCAATATGCTGTTGCCTTGTAGAGCCCTCGCAGTTACATTTTCTTGTTGCAACTATGAATATTCCTAAATACTTGATGTTCCATTCAGTTAAGTTTGGGCAACCATTAAACTTCCATCCACATGCTCCGGTTTGAATGACATCTCACAGCATCATCTGCTCAAGGAGAAAAACGAACGCAGAATAGTGAAAGACCGACAACAAAAGAGTAGATTGAACAGATAAATAGAGTGAGATGTGATTCGAGTGGAAAAATCCACTGAATGCGACGAGGTGCCCTATCACCCATTGTCCCCAGCGGCTGCTTCGGAAAATTTGCACTGAACCCGGTGGCCTAACGGGACCTGCACGAACCAGTCCATAGAGTAAAGCATTAGTCCATTTTATTCAGGTCATCGACTGGCCACGAAGAACCATCCTCTAACCATCACCTGATTTGAAGAACAGCATAGAACAAGACGGCATTTGTGTAGTCATGTGCAAAGCAAGTCCCAACCAACTGAACCTATCCTGATTTGTTGACCGTTCTAAAAACTGCACCC
>LUCM01008047.1:0-49061 GCA_008360955.1 Fasciolopsis buskii
AAGAGAGCGATGTGTGAGCAGGATGAGACGAGTGAAAACGAACGATATAGATTCAGGATGTGGTTCAAAGCCTACTCCTAAGAATATTCTATCCTTAAATTAAATAGAGGAGAGGAGAGAGAACTGTCATGTAGTGTGAACTTATTCTCCAAATATTGGAATGTTATTCTCAATTCACCGGCGCTGCCAATTGCGCATAGGTTGCTAAGCTCAAGTAGACGTGAATAGTCTTCAAGGGATAGTGAGTGATCAAGCCTACCCAATGAATAAACCTTCATTAAATAGGAAATAATATAGAGAATGGGGTAAAAAATGTCTGATTTGTGGACTTTTCCTGGAGTTAATTCTGGGATATTTCTGCTATTGCCGTTTGGGGGGCAATTGCAGGATATTGAGGCAGGACACGAATAGTTCAGGAGATGGAGTCAAACTGTGATGAAAAACCATTTCTAATCTAAATGGTAATCAGTCTAAATTCTCATTTCCCATTTCTAATTCGATTATTTGGAATGCGTTGCAATTGCGAGATTCGCGGCTAGGACGAATAGTTTCAGGATGTGGTGTCAAACTCCAATGAAATATTCTTATCATCGCAATATTTTAATAATACGAGGAATCAGGTAAGAACGATTCTTCAATTGTAGTACTTGAGTCTCGCCCGGCGCAAACGTCTGTAACAATAACTCGATACATCTGAGGAAACAGCCAGCGAAAAATGAAATAGCGTGTTGCAATTGCGGATTAGATTGCGAGCCTAGGATCGAGAATAGGAATAACGTACTACGGAGTCAAGAAGTGATAGAAATATATACATTCCTAATATCTAACACGGTAATCCGAACCCTGAGTCTCATTCCCAGCTTTGGCTGGTTCGATTTATAGTGGGAACGCGATTGCAATTGCGATATTGCGGCTACGAAACTGCAGAAATAGATGCCAGTGTCTCAGATGGCAATCAAACAGTGACTACGACGTACTAGTGAGCTATTCCACGATGAAACGGATAATCCTGGTCAGTCTGATCATTCCAATCTTCCATTACTAAATAGATTTCTACTAAGAGCGAATGACCGCGTTCCAATTGCGATCTACGGCGAGGACAGAGAATAGTTCAGCAATGTTGGTGTAATCTTCTATGAAGTCTTCTTGGGCTTATCATATTTAAACATGAGAATGGGAAAATATCTCATTTG
Organism: Fasciolopsis buskii; assembly: GCA_008360955.1. Classification (NCBI taxonomy): domain Eukaryota; kingdom Metazoa; phylum Platyhelminthes; class Trematoda; order Plagiorchiida; family Fasciolidae; genus Fasciolopsis; species Fasciolopsis buskii. Next base: position 1,194 of record LUCM01008047.1, read on the forward strand.
TGTACTTACTCCGATTATCTGGGAATGCGTTTGCAATTGCGATATTGCGGCTAGGACGAATAGTTCAGGAGATGGAGTCAAACTGTGATAAATAACATTCCTAATTCAAATGGTAATCAGCTGAATTCTCATTAGCATCTCTAATCCGATTATCTGGGAATGCGTTTGCAATTGCGATATTGCGGCTAGGACGAATATTTCAGGAGATGGAGTCAAACTGTGATAAATAACATTCTTAATTTAAATGGTAATCAGCTAATTTCTCATTTCCATCTCTACTCCGATTATCTGGGAATGCGTTTGCAATTGCGATATTGCGGCTAGGACGAATAGTTCAGGATGTGGTGTCAAACTCCAATGAATATTCTTATCATTATTAACGACAATGGGATAATATCTCATTTGTGTACTTACTCCGATTATCTGGGAATGCGTTTGTAATTGCAATATTGCGGCCAGGACGAATAGTTCAGTATGTGGTGTCAAACTCCAATGAATATTCATTTCATTTTAAAATAGAACGGGATATAATCTCATTTGTGTACTTACTCCGATTATCTGGGAATGCGTTTGCAATTGCGATATTGCGGCTAGGACGAATAGTTCAGGAGATGGAGTCAAACTGTGATAAATAACATTCCTAATCTAAACGGTAATCAGCTAAATTCTCATTTCCATACTTACTCCGATTATCTGGGAATGCGTTTGCAATTGCGATATTGCGGCTAGGACGAATAGTTCAGGAGATGGAGTCAAACTTGGATAAATAACATTCCTAATCTAAACGGTAATCAGCTAAATTCTCATTTCCATACTTACTCCGATTATCTGGGAATGCGTTTGCAATTGCGATATTGCGGCTAGGACGAATAGTTCAGGAGATGGATTCAAACTGTGATAAATAATATTCTCAATTTAAAGAGTTATCAGATAAATTCTCATTTCCATCTCTACTCCGATTATCTGGGAATGCGTTTGCAATTGCGATATTGCGGCTAGGACGAATAGTTCAGGATGTGGTGTCAAACTCCAATGAATATTCTTATCATTTTAAACGAGAATGGGAAAATATCTCATTTGTGTACTTACTCCGATTATCTGGGAATGCGTTTNGAAAAAGATGGTGACAGCGAATACGTTACAAGAACAGTTTCGCCACATTACTTGGGGGTTATTCCTGTGATTTATGTCCAGACATACTTGATCCACAGCGTACCGATAAAAAACGCATTACCGTGACCTCTTTTCATCAAGAACTACTTTCCGGGGAAAAATATGCATTCACCATGACCGGAAAGACATTTTCATTTCCATTAATCAACTGACATAGACAAACGTACCGTTTTGAGAGATATACTGGAAACAGCCTCATACTTATGGGTGGATTTATTGCATACGTAACCACACATCGTAAGCTAATATCATCTGAAACACTGTTTCACTGAAACAATCATTCCAAACAATTTTCATTAAGTTCCTTATGCAAAAATGTTCATCAGAAAGGGAGAAACAGCAGTTGATTAACCCTCCACAGAACAATTGCTGCACTTCAACGCCCGAAACAATGCGCTGCATGCACGCTCAGCTGATTAAACAAAAAATGAGATGGCATTATGAACTGGCATATTATTATGATATACCTGTAATTCCAAGCGACTGGTGTATAGAAATAGTTACCTCTGTGAAATGATAGGTTGGGACTAGCCCCAAATTTACTCTTTTACTTAGACGTGCTACCTGGGGAGGGTCTCGACAAAATCGGGTGGCAAAAGGACGACTTGAGATGAGTTGAGCTAGTCCAAAATTCAGGGGACGTTGGGCTCAACAAACCTTGCCTCGTTCGTTTGCACCCCGAATATGGCGAGACCCTCCATTCCTAGGCCCGTGAATGATTATGAGGGCCACAGTTCATCCTATCCCACTTGCCTGACCAAGTGAAAATTAACGTTGTGTTGGAGGCCTGGCCAAATCTTCAATCACTCAGGTGTTTCGGACTCAGTTGGACATGGTTGAGCTTGCACGTGATGGCATGACCGGGAATGAGCTGGGGTTGTTGGGCCCGTGTGTTAGATGAAATTAAAGTTATCGTCTGTGCGTGTTTACATTAGGGTTTCGGTTATCTCCGCTCCCCGTGTGGAGACCAAAGAAGGGACAGCGGGCACAAGAGACCGGGTCAGTCAACCAAATCCAGTCGGTGGTGTTACTCTTTTAGAGTTTTTCATTGCGTTTCACTCTCTCAGCCTAGATAATTTCTTATGGTTTTCTGCGTGTCTTCCCCAACGTGTCTTACCCTATTACCGTCTTTCGTCTTTGGTGCTATCATGAGCTCATGCGGCAAAAGTGACTCACATGCAGGTCTTGCCGTAGCTCAGACGTCATGAGACTCCCGCAACTGATCATCGATAATATTTAGGAGCTCTCTTTCCAGACGACCTTCTGCAACTCGAAAATCCCAAGCCCCTTTGGTGCTACGTACGATCTATTTGTGACAACAGAAATGACATGATCAACGTGCTATAATGTCACGTTTGGAAATCTTTTTACCAACGCTCCTTCCCGATGTTCTTCCAATATTTCTACACACCCTGCAACGGTCTTTAACGCAGGCATTTTTAAGGTTTTTCGCAAATCCAAAGCATTATCTCCTACTGATTTCGATGTTTTCCATCCGGATAATCTCAGGTATGGATGCTAGCCACATTAATCGCTATTAGGATGTACGAACCTCTAGCCAGTCCGGCCAATGGTTTGTAATTTCTAGTTACTATCATTCCGATTCTCAAAGTTTCTGTATTCTCTGATATAGTCAGACGATTTTGGCTCATCTTCTACTCTTGGAATCAAGGAAACTGTTTTCGTTCTTCCTTAAAAGAAAGTGAATATACCGCTCAAACCTATTCAAATTCGCAACAAGCCCAACGGACCTGTTCCTGATGATGTCGCTTGCTCGGTTCGATTCACTCCACCACTAAATTTTTAAATAACTTTCTGCGACCTGTGTGGTGCATGTTTTTTCATTTTTTTAGCCATCGGTTCGTGATCTTGATCTCGTGTTCTTTTGAGGCTTGAAGCTTTCGATTTTTAGGCCCAAATTATTTCCTAACTATTAAACTACTTTCTCGATTGAATCCAGCAATTTAAGAAACGACGGAAAATTGCTTAACCACGTCTCAACAACTCTAGTGTATTCTGGCTTGATGTTTAATCCTGTCTCCCGTTTTCAACCTAAATTAGTAACCTTTAGATTTATTATTCACCCAAAACATTCAAACAATACAAATGTTATTGATTAACCAGATTTCACGAAATTCCATAAAAACCAGTCTCGAGTAGAATGTTCTTCCTAGATGTAGCATTGATTGTACCTAAACACATTGAATTTAGTTTCAATCCTTCTCGTTCGACCTGATCTAAAAATCCAGTTAGACTGAGTTTCATCAGGTATCCGGAAATGAGCCTAGACGCCAATTTGGGATGGGTATCTCCATTCACTACTGTGTCAGAAACGTGACGCCTACCCACTCAAAGAAGACGACACGTAGTTCGGAATATCATCAACAGCAGGCGGTATGTTCCCCGGTGATATTGGGCTGTTCACCCGCAATTTTCCTCCAGCATTTTCGAGCAGGAACTTGAATCTTCCAACCGCGAACTGCTACTTGTTGGTCTTATTTGACCCTTCTTTGTTCTCTTTTGGCTTAACTTATTGACCGGAATAGTTAATCGTGCATATCCTTAGATCAAAAGATATATCAATATACAACCGATCCAATAGACTTTAACTTTCTGCTCTCCCCTTATTGCTCATCCATTCAGTCGACCTAAAATTCTGCACCTTTCTTCCATGATCAACCTGGTTATGCACTTTTATCTGCTCGGCTTCGAGCAGATTCTGACCGACAAAAACTTTAGATTTTCCATTTTGGTATTGCTTTCTCGCCCACTCTCGTCTTTTGTGTATTCCACTTGGATTTGGCTGGATATTTATGACTGAGTTTTAAGCATGTTGCTTGCTTAAGTTCGTTCTAAGAATACAAATACAGGAATCGCTGGACAACGGCTAGTCGAATCCAGTTAGTTATTTTTCCTGAATCGCTTCCGTGGTGGATTTGGGAAATTCTTAGTTCATAAGTTGAGAATCTTTCAAACTCCATCCATGTGGTTGAACTCCGCAGCTATCATTGTCAAACAGGTTGAATGAACAAATGAACTATTTTCATGATCGATGGATCGTGATCATATGCAAGCTAGCTAGGGATTGAACAGAGCAATATTTTATCCTCGTACACAAATTTCCTAATATTTTCTTTTCTCATGTTCCCTAATCAAATGTTGTATTGTGATAACTGTGATAACGCAGTTCCGACGGCCAGAATTCTCCTCTTTCCTTAACGAAAGCCTTGTTTGTACAGCTAAAACAGGAAGTGTTAGCTGGTGGAATTGTGGCTCTTTTCGATCGGTGCACTTTGGTTTACTGAACTGTCACGATTGTCAATCCAAAATGGGAAGAGGATTTATCCCGGCCACAGTGGGCGTATGAGAAATTATGTGATGCAAGCTTTTTGTTTTGAGCTAACAATGCGCGAATGATTCTCGTTCATGTATTATCATACTCGATTGCTGCGTCATGGATTATGATAGATTAAGCACCAAACGTCTGAGTAAACAACTCATGTAAAATGCAGCCAGACCGCACGAGATCTGTTACATTAAGACTTGGATTGATTGCAGTGGAAGTCGAACAACTAGGATCATTACCCTGGAGATCGGCCATTTCCGCTTGTCAGAACAGAAGTCCTAGATTTTGCACTGAGTGGATAAAACCATTTCATTAACAGGCGTGTACAAAGATGAGGGGAACAAAGGGAGGCACGATATAATCGGCCACTGATTTTTCATCCAATAGATCATTCGTATTCACTGTAATTTCTGATGAATATCCTCTTGCAGACGGAATCTGCGACTAACCAATGACACTTGACTCTTATTTGATACAGAGCAGTTGCTTAAAGACACGGAAACTTGTTTGTCTTTAGGGCTGATGAATTTTCATAAGGTTGCTGCCGTGCCGTGGTGACTAAACGAAATCTGATAAAAACCAGTGTGCCAGGTCGACGAAAATCTGATCAGGGAACAGGGAAACTTGCAGTTTATAATACTTGATTTTTCAAACTAATAGAATGCCAATAAGTGGGCTTAGCCATTCAAACCTTCGCACAAAAAAGTGTGTAACTCATGTTGACCTTGATGGTAATTTCCATCCTCTTGAAAACGATGTGCTCAGAAGATAAAATATGTGAAAATGGAACTATGCATACCATTTGTTAGTGGCATTAGTTGTTTTGAATTTTTCCAATAAGGAAATCTCTAAAAATACACCAGATCTTTTGAGATAACACCGCAACCCGATGGAGAATTATGACGAACGATGGAAGCCAAAAATCTGCTTACAATATTTAATGACCTTGGATCGCAAAGAAACTGTTTCATTGAATCATCACGTAAAACACCGCGTACGTTGCACGCACGTGAATCAGTGTGGAGTCAAAACTCAGACCATGATCACACGCAACCGAGTCGTCCAAATTTGTGACTTTGGATTTCAACGACCCGTGGTGATATTATTATTAATAATAATAATAATATAATGCTATTTTATTTTTAATGCGTCCAATGCGAGATATTTTAGGGAAAGAACTACTAACTTTGTAAAGGTATCAAATTCACAAGGTTGTTGGGACAAATTATCAAAACTGACCTGCCAAAGTCGGAGCAACAGGAATTCAAAATCAAAAGACTGAACATAAGGAATTGCATAATGGTAACAGGTTTGTGGGTGCTTATCTGACATGACATCAGAAAAATAATATATGACTTGACTAGTGATGGAAACAACGGCGGAAGCGAAGTGGGAACCTACGTGGCCTAGGTTTTTGTTTGGTGCGCTTGAAGATTAAATCACAAAGATTGAACCATCAGTCAAGGAAAAATGAATGGAGGAATTCCTATCTAAGCCACGACCTGAGGAACCAAAAATGTGAACTGTAGCTAGCATAAATATTTGAAAACCGTTGGCAGTTTAACTATGTGAAAGCCATGCTAAGAAGTCGCACATATCCATCAAAAATATATGTATGGATGCAAGAAATAATGATTCGATTCTGGGAAAGATTGCAAGTCAACGCTAATCAAGTCCCCTTGAACAATCCAAATTTGTAAGAACTTCTTTAGAAATCTCCAACCGACTGGACAGCCCAGCCTGTGTTTTTACTCGGCCAAGAGGAGAGATTGGAAAAGTGTAATCTTGGTCCAACACTTCGTTTCATCACTAAACGCCATTACCCTAATCCTTGATGACGGTGAAAACCTCCGTTGTTTGTGACTGGAATTGATCGCTTCGTAAGCACCAGACAATTGAAATGGCTGTATGTATGACATAGGGTGGTTGATTACTAGCCTGCATGATCGGTGCTGCGAAGATGAGATGCTACCATTTCGGCTACTTCCTTTCGACTTTACCGAACTCCCTCTGACTGTGATCAAGATAATATATATTTATTGCTCTTGTCTTAGTATGCAATACCAAGAAGTATAAAGCGAAACAAATGATGCTTAAAAGCGCTTACCGAATCTCACAGATAGCAACAAAATAGTGCGTTTTGGGAACGGCTATTCGCTTTCAGTTTTGTCTCTGGTTGCAGTTTTCAACTGCCCCTCATGGATCATTCTATTTAGATAAAGGAATCGGAGTGTGGTTTTTATTACAGTTGTACGTAAAATATACCTTTAATTACCTGGTCTGCGTTTTCAAGTAGTTTTCCATGTAGGTTTCTTATCGCTGTAATCCGAGGGCATTTGGACACGTGAATGCAGAGAAAAGTACATCGCAGATTTTCTGATACTCGTTGAGGAGGTACAGATCGTATTTCTAAGTACCACTTCATTCACTGCATACTATAGGTTATCACATGCATGCTGTAGAGGTTTGATCAGACAGAATGAATGTAAGTGATAGCCGGATGAACACTTAATTTCTAAAGATATGACTGGCTGTTTTTGTTAGACTGCACAGGTAGTCTCCTATAATAGTGGGTTGTACTGGAAGGAAGACTGTTGGTCTGATATTACAAAATGCAGATAACACATTTCCAAACCAACTAGCGGCACATTCGCATAGAGTGAAACCATGACAACTGAATTCTGAATAAAAACAGAAAATGGGCATTTGAAGGCTACTGTGAATATGCAGTTTGTTGTGACCAACTATAGTAGGTGGAACAAAAGAGGATCCTGTCGGCGAGCTTCCATTTATGCGGTAAACTGGTTACTCGTAAATAGCCTCTGTCCGAGATCTATCGCTGAAATTGGCTTTGGGACTCATCTGTTCCAAATAACTGTCACTCTGACCGTTCAACCGACCTGCCGGCCAAAGTCATCAGTTCGATACTTTCTTTGACATAAACCGTGAATGTGACAGTCAATAACTTTACTCAGTTGATCAAATTTTCTGATCCTCGAAAAAACTTTATTTGTCCTGCCATCTGAAAATCGGCTATGTAGTTTTGCTTATCGTTTACCAGGTAGATTGCTAGCCAGTAATCGACAGCTCACACTGACTCTATCGAAGAAGCAAAATCATCGCGCCGATTGCAAAAACTACAGTGATATTCAATACTAAATACGATTCCCACTCTCGAGTTCTAGGCTTGATCGTAATCCACGCAAATCAGTCAAATAAGCATTAATTTGTAAGAATTCTTGTGAAATAAGACAAACGTTGGATTTGGCACTTGCAAGCATGGAACGGTCAATTGTAAAAATTGTGCGACGATATGCTGATACTTCGCATGAAGTGCTTACCGTGAACAGATTTAATGCTTACACACTAACCAGTCTCTCTCCAGGGTTCTTTAATTATGAGTATTGACGCGATGAGAATGATTATTTCATTGAAAATAAATCCACGATTGTCTCCGGCCGATTTATGGGTGGATCATTTGAACTTTAGGACGTCTAATCATACGGGGCAGTATCGGCTCTGTCATACACTTTTCCCAGTCAACACAACTCCCATCTGAGGCAACTGAATGGAAAAACCCATTGAGTCTTTAGTGAGATGCTAGCCTATCACATTTGTTTTCAAGCCATAACAGTACTGCTAAAATATAGCCAAGGCTTATCTTTCTTGTATTTATTCGTGTAAGCCTATTCAAATATTCCAACTGTCCCTGGAATGACACATTGTTGAAGGTTCACTTGGATAGTGATATGGCATAAGAGTGATTTTATTCCCAAGATAATGCAAATTCCGCAAACATTTAACTACTGACAGTTTGGTCATGTGTAAAAGATCTGGATTTTACGTCCTTATCCGGTTGTCGCGGTCGATATATTTTGTGCAGTCTTACGTGGCAGGATTTGCATGCAGAGTTGAGATGCTGGGGAATTGTGTCTTAGTATTTTTTTCATGGGTTCCCAGACGTTCATAAGTAAAATACATCCTTTGTTGGCAACCAAGTTCAAATGTACGGAATCAATACGCTCGTTCGAAGAATCCACATCCAATTACGCGTAGCAAGAAATCCTTTTAAGTTAATGAACGATGCATCTATTCTTTTATCTTTTTATATCTTTTATCCTTTCTACTTCTTTATTACTGAAACAACAATGTAACATCAAATTTCAGGAAGGGGGCTCAGCCAGCGAGAGGGCGCCAAGTAATTTGAACGCAGTGGAAAGATTCAAACGCCGCGACTTACACGTCAAACACCATCGACTATGTCCGTCTGGTCACCGCCGGCTGTTCGTTCTGATTTGGAGTCCTGTTTAATATCGTTCTGCGTAAACTAAGCCTGATCGACGCGCTTGCTGAGAACGTCATTCTTGGATAGATTTTTAAAGCTGCGCACTCAAAGTCATCCGGAACAACTACGGGTCAACTTTCCGTTCCTGAACAATGGAATAAAACCGGCAGAATTTGTGCGTAGAGTCACATTCGGTTCTGCGTTGTGTACTGCGCGTACACTTTTGTTTTCTTCTGATTGCAATCTCACGATCCTCTGTTAGATTTAGCTTTGGATCATCGCCGTTTCTTTTTGATTGTCAGGTTCACTTATATTTTTCGTAAGCTGGATACAGAATAAGGTCTACTTCTAAAATGGTTTAAACAAAATTTCCTTCACCATGGTACCTTGTAAATGGATTGGAATTTTGGCCAGACGTATGTATATAATTTGAATCTAGTACAAGCGGGGTGCATTCGAGTACAAATGATCCAAAACACGTTCATTTCCTCAACACTCAAGGGCTAATATCGGTAATCCCTCTCCAAAGTTAAGTGAGCCAAAACTCTGACGCAGAACAGATCTATCCATTCACACAGTTAATGACGAAAAAAGCAAGGAAAATTCAGAGTGAGTCCGGCTGGCACGTTGCAAAACAGCTTAATGAATGCTTTGGAAAGACTGATAGGATAAGGAACATCCCAACCAACTACACACACACACACGACTGTTTTGAAAGCATAGTAATTCGGTCTTCAGCAACATGAATGTGTTGATGCTTTATCTGTGTCCACTCACAGTACCCAACGTTTTGGACCTTGTAGAACTTTGTTCATTAAGCCGTATTATGTTTTCGAATTATCGTTTGTACTTGTACGGTCTTTGTTCTTTTTAAATTGGCCTGGTGTGAGATGCTAGCACTTGAGTTTCAAAAACTACGTATGATACATTTGGAACGTTGTCAGTTCTGTTTGGACCTATTGCTTGTGCTGAGTAAAGTTAAGTGAAATTTGACAAGAAACGACAGATATCTTATCATTTCCTTATTCTCATGGTGATGCCAATTGACAAACATCCTCTAAAGATGCCAAAATATTTTATTTCAATTAGTGATGCAGTGGGTTTCAAGAATTGTCCAGCTGCTATATTTGAGTTAGGTATCCTGGAAAAGATCACATTTTAAGCAATAGGATTGAAGCAAACTGGTTGCTGTAAATGGTTTTGTTCCGGAGCTGTGTAAGACGGGATCCGCATTAACAATTTATCCTCCAGTTCCTGTGAATGTTCTCCTCACTACACTAGAAACGTCATCAAAACTACTAGTTTACTTTAAATTACCAGAGCATTTTTATTCCACCGATATTTGCCTAATCATCTGAAAAGATTGTGATTATAAAGCTTCTTGCTTCTATCACACCACATGCGAGCAATCTAAATTTTCATCCACAACTATAGTCAGGTATTCATCGGGTCCCAGTTTGTGCTTTGAAGTTCGCGACCATTTCTATAGAATAAGTATTGGGAAAAATCACTTAAGTCCTGTTTAATGCTGAGTACAACCACGTGTTGGGTGGAAACACCTTAGCCAATAGTAGGACGGTTGCAAGTGATTCGCTTCGGGTCCGATATCAAGCACTTTCTCATTGATGCAATGTTTCATCCTAACTTGGGTCACTCGCTATAAAGAGCACTTCAAAGTCCATTGTATCCAGTGTTTACACCTGCCCTGCTCATATGATGCAATTCAAATCCACCAAATAGATTCTCATTTCAGTCTGTATCAGTCGGTCCAAGTTAACTGTAAATCACAAAATTCTAAAACAACTGATGGACTGATCATACAGGGAACTAGAGGGGGTTCATTTTTCCCATCAGTTGTAGATTATTTTAATTGTCGCTATTTTTGAAGGGAGTGAACTTATTTACAAACGGTTCTGAATATTATCAGCTTTTTCTTATCCATCCTCTGATAGGTATGGTTCGGCTGCTGGGTTTAATTTCTACTTGTAGAACTTCGCTTTGCACACTTAACGTACAGTTCCTATTTGACCTAGTTTATTATTAACAAAAAGACAGAGTTACGATTGCATCATTGCGGATATATGTATGACCAAATTAGGAAGAAATGGACTAGAGTTAACAATATAAAAACGTATGCCACTACTACCAACTTATGCATGATATCTTCTGCGTGACTAAAAAACAAAGACATCGATGAGGTTGTGGCAATCTTCAACGAAGCACATTCAACGATAAGGTTCCCCGCCGAGTTAGAAACTTATAACCATTCAAAAAGCGTCCAGGAGGCTCGATCCAAAGCAGAAATTCTAGGAAAGCGACGCAGAATGGGGAGTACCCAAACTTTCACATTTCTACCCATTAACCAAAAAAATAAACTTTATAAGGTGTGCGGCCTCGAGGGTCCGACGTATATGCCTCGATAACTGAGTGGACGTAGAACTGCAAACAATGCACGCTATCCTATCAGCTTATGGATACCCAGATAGACTCATTGATTCCAACATGAATTACCCATGGACCACAAAGAGATTGCCAGGGGGTAAATAAGAAAACTTTATTCCTTGAAAATTACCACTGAGAACATTGAGAGAACACAAGTTGGCGAACAAGCTCGTTTTCAGTGATTCGTTCTCATACCATTACATCACTATATATATATCTTGACAAAATATTTTCACTATAGGAAGGATTGGATTAGTCATATACAAATATGAGTGGAGAAGGGATTTGTGGTGTTAATTGTTTTGTTGTCTGGGGTTGGATTGGGACGGGGGTGGGCCAAGGGAGTTGAAGCGCAACCACAAATTGTTTTTGAGAACAAAGTGGAGGATTGTGAAGACGGATTGCGACAGCTTCCACAGTGCTCAAGAGGCGACACTTTGCCAACCTAGATTGTTGACCTCTGACCTTATACAGGGTCCGGAGGTTAGTCTGTGCTAGATGTGAAACAGGGCCTAACCATGCCGGGTGGTGCTCACGGATGCATTCAGACAAGCGCCTGGTCGTGCGGCCGATGTACATTGTCCCACAGGAACATGTGAATGAAGATAAAAAACGAAAGTGCAGAATCAATGACTTTGTCTTTCAACCATAATGACACTACAGGGCGGGATTTGAACAGGATACGAAGCTTGGCTGCGTAGAATGTCTTTTTGATAGGGCTAGTCAGTCTTCGTCGTGCTATCTCTAACTCTATTAATTAGTCACCCCTTCAAAGGCGACGCCGCAGCGGTGAGAGTCTGTTGAGTATCATGCGCTGCATTTCAGAAAAAGGCACCGCAACGAATTCAATTCGCACGTGGCATACCAGACATGACAAACAACGTCACCTCTAAATGGTTTGGGCTAGGCTAGCCCGATTTCGCACCTGGCCGTCAGTCATTTGCTGATGGCGCCAGTTTAGACACCAGAGATGTCGCATCCGAAATGAACCAGTTATAATGTGTCTTTCTGAAATCCAAATGATGATGTTCCAATTTCAGTTCGAGGTGAGTTTCGCCGAACGTCATCTCTAAATGACTACCACTGCTGTGTGCGATTAGGCTGCTGGGTTTTGTTTGGTTAGGGCTGTCTGACTCCAGTTAATGAGCTCAGTAGTGCTGAGCGTTTTGTGCATTCTTGTTGACATTTAAAAATGCTTTAAGTAGTGGGTCAGTATTGACAGTAGGACTTGTTCTAACGACAGTTAGACAAACATCGTAATGATTACCATTCATTTCCTAGTCCTCACTCCCATTTTCCGGATGATTGATAAACTGCTGGGCGTTAGTTACTGTTGCAATGGAAAGCCTACAATAGGGTTGGTGCATGTGTATTCAGAACTTAGGGATAAAAGCAGAGGCCAGAAAAATAGGACCGGTAAGTACTTATATCATAAGTGTCCTGTTACCAAGATTTGAAAAACCAGAAGGAAGAAATTTGATGAAAAATTAACTAAATTCGATTAGCCAATTGTTTCAGCATGAATGCGTTTATGGGTGTAATGCAAGCCAGTGTTTATTGTGCGATTTTCAGTCTTGGAAAGAACTGCCTACGAGGGCCTAAATTCCAAAAACCAGGTCAGGCTGTCGAAACACAACGGGGCCAGTTGGGTTAAACGCGGGTCAGAAACGCGGCCGAACACAAGCCTGAAAGCAAGGTCGAAATCAATCTTGTTCAAGGCCCCGGTTAACGGTGGTTTGATTGTCCTAACGTATTCAAAGTCATATGGAAGTGCTGCTTCCAATGAAAACCACGGAAGTGACTATCTAACCAAGAGATCAAACTTCGACCTGAATTAACTTATTTATAGTGCATAATTGTGAATAGTGGAATAGAGTTATACTAACCAGCGAAAAGACTTCTGGTTTCGTATCACTTCAGAAAACGGAGACAAATTGATCTAGCTACAAGAAGATCAACTGACGTTGGTAGTTAACAAATAAGGTTTATAGACGTCACGTCAGATAATAACTTGTCCAGTGAAATAACAGACCCCTGAGATGCTGATTGACCCAGTTTGACTGTTTGATTTCATTACAAAAATCTTCATTCTCTTTGGCCGGTTTCGAGAAAGGAGTTGCAGTTTCCGTATCCATGCATCTGCGCGTTTCTTAGGCTGGCTGGTGTGCAGATGCATAAATGCTCCTTGTTAAAAGTCATCCACGGTAAAAACAAAAGGGATTTACTTTGACACTGATCTAAAACAAGTCAGACCACTGAATTCAATATATGCAATCTCCTTAGAAAAACGAGAAAGGGGATGTGGAAAGTTAACAGAGTTTAAATCTCCTTCAGAAATGAAGGGGATGATTTTGCACCCGACTTGTCGTTAAAAGTAAATGGTAGCGATAGTTGTAAGGGTTATAGATCCTGATTTGGTAGTCCCATTACTCTGGTCAACCATTAGTCCAGCTGAGCGAAATCGCCACAGGGAGAATGTCAAATAATAACGATGGACCAAATTAGCCGGCGGGATAATCGATCACGGAATGTTGATCAAAGAAGACAAATATGAACCACTTGATTTTGACCAATAGGCAAAAGCTTATGTCTACTCAATTTTACTTTGCTCTCTAAAGTTCGTGCAATGGCTGTTGAGAGGTTGAATCAACTGGAGATTTCCGAGACGAAACAGAGCAAACGACTTCTTATTTTGCTCTAAGACGAAATTTTTATTCTAAACGTGACTTTACCATCCGTGAGAGGATAAGATTGCAATGGAAAAATTAAATGGTTAAGGCGAATTTTTAAAAATGCTAGGAAAATTCTGAAATATCGATCGATAGTCAAAACATGCAATACAGTTTATTCGGGTGGAACTCGGGCTATCTTAAGTTCCACAGACTTTAAATATATTTTTTAAAAAGATGCCTCCATCGGTTTGCTAGACATTAGCAAAGATCATGATTATTCATTAAGTGAATTAATTCGTGATTCGTTTCGTTAATTTACGTTTAGGAAGAATGGAGTCAGCTGAAAATCCGACCCCTGTGTTTTATATTGATGCTCTGAGACATGAGTTGAGCCTCCGATAATGAGACAGGTTTGTAACTAATTTGCTACCAACGGATTATTTCACATGATTACCGATGGAAACTTTGTATATAATTTGTGCTACCGGAGACCTTCGCGATACGTGTCATTTCGTGCTAACTGAATGCACAGCATGTGAACTTCGTGTGTGCACGGCAGACTTTCACGAAAATCTAGCCACCCTGAATTGGGATTGTTTGCGTCAGCCAATGAGATGCCACATACTGGGTTATGCATGTCACTTTTCATCATCTGATCATCACTAATTATCAGCAGGAGTTACGGTTTCTGTATTTCGTTATAAAATGAAATTACCTTGTGATGTCCTTGATTTTTACACTTCATTAAATCAACAAAAGCCCCTAATTCAGCAAGTTCTGCTTTAGAAAGTTCAGAAAAGTCCTTTTTCAAGGCAAGTTTGATTGTAAAACTTGCCTTGAAAAAGACTACCCACGGTAGGCGAAACGTTGGCACATTACATCTACCACCAACGCTGTGTTATTAACATTATATCATTCACAATTAAAAACCAATACATGGCGCATCGATTTTTCGATACACTCCTTACATCATTTGGTCCTGATATTCAGAAAAGTCCACCCACTGTTGTCCGGCGACGGCCAAATAGATATGGCCTTGACTTTTGGATGTGGAGGCCGCGTGTTCAAATCCTCCCACCTCCGGTCACTTATCCTACTTGGCAGCCCTCTGTTAGCACCTGCCACCTCTCTGAAAATGGCATACACTGCTATTTCATTTACAAATTAGGAGAAAAAAGATAAAAGATGAAAAAAGATTCGATGGTGCATTTGAAACCCCAGTCAGTTGCCTGATGCAATAGAAACCGTATACAGCTCACGTGATTTCCATGTGGCCTAAGCGTTCGCAACCAATCACATCAACAACATTAACATCAACAACAGCAACAACAAAATGCTGGTTGTATGTACACCCGAAACGACACCGAATGTCCATGTGAAAAGATGGTATATGACCAAAAGCACACACCGATCAAATTCAGCAAGATACACCTAACCTTGTGAAAGACTTGACTAGGTGTCAAGGTCAGTATCGCAGGGAAACAAAGCACCTGGGATAAGGCCTGGTAATGAAACGGAAAATCCTTATACGCTCTCGTATCCAAAAGTCACTGCAGCCCAACGACGTCGAACAGGTGACTTTCCAATGGCCAGGGATTCGCTTTGACCATCGAGCTAGCACAGACGCAGACCTTGCAAGCAAATAACGGTCATGAACACTCGGTATGATGTAACTACTACTCCGGTGATTCGCAGCAACTAATCAATGAATAAATGGTTTCGCCTCTGCAGTTATCATTATGCAGAAAAGAACAAAGCAACTGGACAAATTTCAGAGAGACAAATTATATCCAGTTGTTCTAAGGTAACAGCAGGACGCAAGTGTGTCGACATTTTTAATGAAAGTCATGAAAAGAGAAAACTTGGGAGAAGTGGTACCAAAAATACTTTTGCTTGTCATAACCGCTCTTAGAGGAGCTTTATTTGATCACATTTCGTAAAATCGCGACGGGACTGGATCCGCTTTGGTGGCCGTATCGGTCACGAGGAACCAATTTGTTAGCTGTCAGTTTGCGAACCCCAAAACCCATTAAAGAAAAAATACATTATACCGTTCTAAACAGAATTTCGGCCGATATTTTACAAATCTTGCATCCGGCGGTTTTCTATAAGTCGTTGGCAATGAGGCTTATAATATATGACGTTCCTGTGTACATTTGTCATAGAAGGAAGGCTGAAGACGGTGGCATCTTGAATTTTGTTATCATCAGTATGTTCTGCACAGGGAAGTAGGAAAAAATTCCCCCGAAAACACAAACTGTTTAGCGATCTTTGCTGCTTGCTAGATATGCGTATCCGGTATGTTTCTGTCCTACCACTTCTATACTTTAGTACTTTTTCATCAGTTGCTCACTAGAATATCATTTGAATCATTAGGAGCGTGTATAGATAATAAATTCATTTGAGAATCACACGGTGTTTAGTCGAACGTGTTTTGTCAGTCTGGGAAGGCTAACCTAGATAAAGAGGTTACAAGTTCCCAAAGTATTTGTTTTGGTTCTCACTAGTATGCTCCGCATACGGGCAAATGCACAAAAGTTACCAGGGCGCACACGAGCGGTTTTCCCTTCATAGTGCTTTCTAATAAAGGATCAGCCCACTGAAGAGAAGTAGGGGATCATAATAGTCGTCTTTGCAGCTGGCCGATTAGTCCGAAAGACTGTTTTTTCCAGCTGAATTAGCAGTTTAATGCATTAGGAGCGATGGAACATTATTAAGTACTACAACTTTGTTGATTTCGCTCCTAGAGCACATTTCGACCGTCTTCGGTGATTAGCAAGCGTCATCGGGCCACAAATTTCAAAACCTTTGGGAGATGGGATCAGTCGGATAAAAAAAATGGCGAGAAAAAGATTATTGGTGATGATAGTACTAACCTTCCATGAGTAATATCAAAACATGAAACTGTCTGCTTTGGAATAGAGGGTGAGGTACGGGAGCAAAAAAGCAGCCACAAATAGCTCCCGAACAGGAAGACAAGTGATCGAGATTTGTACCGATCGACCAAAGTCTATCTGGTCGTTCCTGCTTGGACGTAATTGAACTGGAACCGAGACAACTGATCGCTGCTTAAAGATATTAAAACATTCAGCCGTAGTTGGATCACTTAAATAGGCAGATTCTTACCTGATTATCTCAGCACTGTCTGTTGTGCAATTATTCTTGCAAGAATATCCTCGAAGCTCAGATCCACCAAAATGCGAGGAAGCATCGGTGGTCTGAACATCACAAAGTAAACGATCACATTCATGCCATCACAATTGAGGTTTGCACCATTGTAAGTTACGAGAAATCCTGACTGCACTAAGGGTAAAGAGGCTGCTCGCCTTCCGATAGTATCAGAAATACCCAATGCGTTTTCTTGATTCAGTAAGAGCACAGGTTGCCCCAGTAACCCATTAAAAGAATTAATATTGTTTAACTGACGTAGCTGACTCCTGTAAAATGACTCCGGTGGAGGTCCACGGATCAGGGACCAATGGCATAGGCTTGTCAAAACTGGGATAGTTTCTTTGCTTTTGTCAGTACAACTCAACAAAAAAGAAGGCATTTTGACTTTGTTTTGACAGTACAGAATACTTGAGTACATTTATGGCGAGTCGAGAATGATTCATCCAGCTCTGTTTTTATAAAAAATTATCCCGGATGAACTTATCTTTCAGGTGACTTAATAGATCGGTTTTCAACAAACTGATAACTTTGCTTTCATGTCTATTATATCCAAATTTTTATCCTGTTGATTAGGATAATGTTACCGTGCAGCACAAGTTAATCTAGGAAAACGACAGCTACCGGTTTGCTTACAATTAATAATCTCATGTGGATCTGCTTACCATTGGCTCCTGCCCCTCTGACCCCAGATGGATTGGACTGCGGTAGTTGGCCAATCAGTCAGGTGCATTTAAGCAAAAGCATAACATTTTTGTGTGATTGGTTACCGAAATTTTACTTGTGACGCCATTATGGGTTTCGAGGTATATTGGCCGCACGACCAGGCGTCTGTCCGATCGCGTTCGAGACCACCTCCCTGCTTGGTTAAGCACAGGAACAATTAAGGCAATCACTAGCGCGGTGTGTTCACACCTTGTCGAGTCAAACCACTCAGTGAATGTGACAAGTGCTTTTCGCACCATCTACAAAGTTAGGAGCGGACAATCAAGAACTGTCAAGTGTCGCATCTTGAACACAGCCGAAGCCGTATCTATCAGTTTGTGTAACCCCCCTCTATGGGCTCAGAAACAATTTGTCCAGACTCTTAAACTTCCCTGGCCCACTTGTCATTATCCAACAAGTGGTCTACAACCTGATCGTGTGACAAATTGACCAATTACACATACACACAGACGCATTCTTAGAGTTGTGAACTGATGTAAATGCAAACCGACAATTTCCCTTGAACCATCTCCAGACCATATTTAATGTTATGTATTGGCATGAATACGAATAACTGAAAACGAGCTTGTTCGCCTTTCAAAGGTGACACCGAAGCGGAAATTATCCAACGGAGACTGTCAAGTTCAGTCAGTGGAACATTCTTTGCTGCAAAGTTAAGAACAGCTTTTCATGTAATTTTTTATTGTTCAGCCGCAACGTGGTCCAAATAGTTGTTAACTTGTCGAGGTTTCGGCTGTCACGGGTAACCTTCCTCAAGGCTGGTTTTCAAATGGATGGAAATGGAATGACATTTTAAAACAATCCGGTGTTTAACAAAGCGCGTTTATACGGTATGATGACGTATATCGGTAGGTATTAGATTTTCGTTCCTACAAACCGTGTTGGTGATCTTGGATTGATCTGAGGCCAACCAGATGTCAGATTCTTCTGGATTTTTATCCATTGAAATTTTTCAGTGTCGTCCATATACCTGAAATATCTGCGTCCTCGTTCCGATTAAGACTAGTAGGATGGACTGTAATTGTCAGGTTCTCGACGTAAGGACTTTGTGTTTTCGTGCGAAATCCACACTGGAGGACTTTTATCTTATCATACTCAACGGCATGTCATTCGGGTATGGCGTGGAGAGTGATTGCAGAATCGCTCCAATTTTTTGAAGTCATTTGATATACCGGCTTGTATTTTCCCTGCCTTCTGCGTCCCGAAATTGGTTTTAACTGCCTCCATGTGTGTTCAATATATTGAGATGGACTGTTCTCAAAGCTACTCATGTAAATACAATTGTCCCGGTCGTGTAGGTGTTGATGGCCCTTCGTTTTTGTGGACTGACGTTATAATATGTTATCTGTACGATTGAAAACGCGAGTCATTCATCCTCCTGATTACCCCCGATCCGCCAGATCCGTATGGGATACCATGAGAAGTAAGGCGGTTTGTGTCATTCTTAACGGGCTTGCGCAGTTTGTATCTAAGTCTACGTGGCAGATGACTCCGCTGCCGATCAGCTCATTACCATGCCTGATCTACTGACGCCTTACGAGGTTCGCCACCTCAAGTCTCAGGCTCACAACAGACGTCCTTTCTCTAACTAACCGTGCCAATTCACGATTACATGCACACTCGTCCTCTCTCTCTCACTGCCCAATCAAAAATTCAACAAGTTCTTGTTACCCCACCAAAATTCGCCGACTGAAAAGCAACACTGATTGTGTCCGCCAGATTTTCCAGTCTTCTACTCTTGCTCTATTTTTGACCGTAACTCATATTTCCCCTTCATCAGATACCCGACACTGAGCACAGCATAACGTGGCGAGGAAGCTCGTTTTCAGTTATTCGCACTCATGCCAATACATAACATTTAATAGGGTTGGAGATGGATCAAGGGAAATCGTCAGTTCACAACTCTTCGAATGTGTGTCTGTGTGTGTAATTGATCGATTTGCCACACGATCAGGTTGTAAATTATCTGTTGGATATTGACAAATGGACCTTTGAAGTCTAAGAGACTGGACAAATTGTTTCTGTTCCCACAGAGGGGGCACTTGTCACGTCCACTGAGTGATTTGATTCGACAAGGTGCGAACACACCGCACTAGTAATTATCTTAACTGTTCCTTCGCTCAACCAAGCCGGGTGGTATTCACGAACGCGACCGGACAAACGCCCGGTCGTGCGGCCAATACACTTGTTCCGGCAGGAGCAGGTGAATGAATGCACACAGAATAAGGCTGCAGAATCTGGCAATCTGTCCTTTAGTTGGAAGCATATAATCGGTTTGGAAGTGGGTACAGTTTTTAACTTTGCAGCAAAGAATGTTCCACTGATTGAACTTGACAGTCTCCGTTGGATTATTTCCACCTTGGTATCCCCTTTGAAAGACCAACAAACGTATACGGGTTTCTTTATTGGTCTTATTTTTTCGGCTCACTTCATGTTTTTTCATAGTTTTATTTATAAATCTTTCGGAGTATCCATTTTGTACGAACACGCCCCGTAGGAAACGAAGTTTATTTTCAATTGTGTCGTCCGTACATATTTTCTTGCTCTATCAATATTAGGTTCACCTTTGCTTGTAACGGCACAAATCTGTGGAAATGAATATACTGTCCGTTCCACTTTTCTTTTCTATAGGCTGTTGGTTGCGCAGATCCGTCCTGCCGTCGCCTTATGTACACTTCTACGCATTATCTGTTTCTTTTTCTAGTGTAAAATGTACGTTTGGATGGACATTGTTAAACGTGTGTAGCATATGGTTTATATCCGAATGTTCCTTTACCACACATAGTCTATCATCAACATAGTGTTCGTACGCGGTGGTGTTCCTGGTTGACGAGCGCACTTGATTATTCTCCAGTTTGAACATAAAGATAACAGTAAACAATGGTTCCAGAGGTGACCCCATTGCCACTCCGTCCTTTTGCCGGTATATTTCACCATTAAGTTGAAATTGAAAACTTTAGTGCACACGAAGAGTAGTTGTTTCAGTTCATCCAATGGGATCCCTATGGAGATGTCGTTATCTTGAATGTACAAGCAAATGTAACCCAATGGTTTCGCTGATCGGAACATTTGTAAACAGAGAAACTACATCAAGTGATAATATCTGCTTCCCTTCCAGATGTAGGCTCTTAGTAGTATCTCTGAGATCAAGTGTATCCGGAAAACTGTCTAGAAATGACTACCCTAACTGGTTCCAGTAGACTGGCTAATCACTTAGATGGAGCATGATAAGGAAAATTTCCCATATTTAATGTCATGTATTGGCATGAGAACGAATAACTGAAAAAGCGCTTGTTCATCGCAGTGTTATTCTCAATGTGTTCTGTGAGGTACCAGACAACTTCAATTTCCCAATTACACTGTTCACTCTTCTTTTGTTCCCAAAGCACGTGTTTATGCTTTTGTCGGATACCAAATCTTGAATTTCCCAACCCTGAATTTCAACTCGTGGTTGAAACTCCATTTCCGTTCCTTCAGTCACTACTTCTCCGCTGCTTATCGTTCTCCAACAGTGCTAACTTCTCTATTTTTGATTTACGTCCTCAACCACCGAACCTTTGCTTATTACAGGCCCCAGAAGTCATGTTGCTACCTTAGGAGTTTTCATCGTTCACAAACGCGAGTGCCTGGTACACTCCTCAGACACTTCGGTAGTGAGACGCGAAGCCGGACAATTGGCTGTGGTCAGCAGTCTACCGCAGCTAATTGACCTCCCCACAAATATACCCGATGGAACTGGCGACCGTACTAAAACTCCTGTTGTTATCATCAATTCAGTCCCTTCTTTCTACTCAAATATTCTATTCTTCCAACTCGTGACTCATTGGACCATTGTGTTATTATGCCATCCGTCAACTTCATCCCCCACAACCCTCCACTCTACTCAAGGCACATTTTGAGGCTACAATTCAGCCCACTGGGACGGTTTCTGCAACTTTTTAGCTCCCTACTCTTGGAATGACTACTGTTTTACTTCTGGCGTTTTCACATCCGTTTCCAGATTTACTGGCATTGTCCTCCAAGGCATGAGTCTTTACAACCCTAGGGGTCGGATCACGCATACGATCTTTCCGCACGCTTGAAGCCCCACTGCCCCCTCCCGCCTCTTACCAGAGCTTCGTGCAAACTAGGGACAAGTTTTAATCAATCGAGTAGTGTCAGAGAGCGTTTTGACCGTTGCGGGGCAGGACGCCTACGCTCATCCACCACTGGAAGCCGGATCTTTTGGTCCCTTGGAAAAGTCGTCTCCCGCAATTTGCGCCTTTCCAATTTTCCTCCCATCTGTGATTCCCCCGTTGATCTTGCTTGTTAACCATATTAAAAAGATTAACTTTTATATTTACTTCCTTCAATAATGGAACATCAAGGCACATCATTTTCCGGAAGAGAGCCCCGGCCAGCAGAAGGATGGCACGCGGGAAAGTTGACCGTCGGTGGAAGGATCCGAATCCACATGCTTCATGTTCAAAAGCCACAACCTTAGCCGCTTCATCGGCGCTGAGGCTTTTGCCTTCCGTTTTCCCTCCAGTCCCATGTTTGCCCACATTTCTGCATATCCAGCTTCTTCCTTTTCCACTGTCCCTCTATTTTATTATCTCTCCACACCACTGGGTTCTCTGATCGGGTCCAAACCACCAGCTCGGGACGGTATTCCACCCATTGTCCTTAAAATGTGTATCCCTGAATTGGTTCCTCTTTTACGTCGCATTTTCTGTCTTCGCCTCAAGCCTTCTATCTTCCCAACCTCTTTTAAGTATACCGTGATTTTTCCTATTCCTAAACACGGTGACCCTACTGACCCTAACAATTATAGTCAAATTTCCCTCACTCCCGCTATTTCGAAATCATTTGACACGCTTAGCTTGGACCAGCTGCTTTCGTTTCTCCGGCGCGAAGAACTACTGAGCGACCTCCAATATGGGTTGCGATCTTGTGGTTCAACGGGCGACATACTGGCTGCCGTCTCACACTTCACTTGACAACCACAGAGAAAGACGTCTGGTCTCGCTCGACATTTCTAAGGCTTTCTGTCAAAACTGCTCACATTCGGATTATCCGCATATCTCGTACCGTGGATGAAAAATTTCTTAAGAGGGCGAACCATCTCCTTCCGAGTTGAGGGGTCTGTCCCCACCCATTCCCTGTAAATGCGGCCTTCCCCAGGGATCAGTACTTGTGCCCAAATTCTTTCTTTTATTCCTTAATGACCTTCTGTTCACTATATATAACCCAATCCATTCTCAAGTCGCTGACGCTACTCTTAACTGGTGTCTTTCTTACCGCACTCCCTACCATGCAAATACCAATGTCGATCGTGACTGTTTTGTCTCCAATGTATCTCTAGACTGCGATCATGGACATCTCTTGAATATTGCAGTCATATGTGTGGTGGGGCATCGTATACCTCAGGTTCAGAGAAAGGCTATCCTTCATTAACATCTACTTTACAATCACTGGCCCATCGTCGGGCGGTTGCTTCGTTATCTCCCGTTTTCCGTTATTACTGGCTTTTGTTCTTTAGAACTTAACTCAGCAGTATCCCTTCCTATAATCTTCTCTCGCTATTTTTGACACAGGAAGCTCGAGGTCTTACTTCTTTATTGTAGGCTTCTTTTTTCTGCCGAACTTCCAAAATGTGGAACACTCGCTCATTTTCTGTATTACCTCCAACCTCCAACCTTTCACTTCTCAAGAGCAGAATCAATAAACTGTCTCCCAATGCATTATGTCTTCGGGCCATGAGATTTCCCCTTCGCTGTGTTTCACCTTATATGTAATAAAAATATTTACTTAGTTCTGGTGTGTAGCCATTATCCAAAAATGATTGCGTTTAAGTGTCGCATTTCCCGTTTCCCCGTGACATCATTGTTGCACAGTCATTTCACTCTGTTGGCCGGGGACGAGATGAGCACCATTTTAAACCGCTGTAAATGGGCTGATTTAAAGTTCAAGTATCTGTCTAAGTGCTAGGGTTTTCTGCATGTTCCTGGCGATTTCAGTCTAAATCAAGGTACTCGGTAGCACTACGTACATCTCCAAAAACGTGAAAAACAGTTTCCCTGGCCCTTTACAGTGAACTGAATGGGGTGTAACTCAACCTTGGAGCGTAGAAATAATAATATTCCCAGATCTGGTTCTTTTATGGGGGTTATCTCCTATTCGTGTTCTTTTGAAGCTTTGTGCCTTTTTGTGCCATCCCCTGCTACCAGTTGGAATTTCTACATTCTCCTCACTAATATAGCCGGGCAACACAGGGTATAAGGTAAAGCTAGCGCAGCAGCATCCGTTATGCTAAGATCAAATAAAAAAGCACGATTTATGGGTTCATTTCATACCTTCCCTGACATCAGTGAGACTGCAACTCTAAAAGTTTTGTGCTCTTGACTGGGAAAATAGTTCTTTACCTTTAATCTATTACTCCCTTCATTAGTGAAATAACAGGGCACATCATTTTCCGGAAAAGGGCCCCGGCCAGCAGAGGGATGGCACGCGGGAAAGGTGACCGTCGCTGGAAGGACTCAAATCGGCATGTTTCACGTTCAAAAGCCACAACCTCATCCGCTTGACCACCCCGGTCAAGGATTCTGACTGACGTGCTTTTCTGACAAACCATCCACTTGTTGAACTGGATGCTGCACTCTAATTTATTCGAAAGCATGTGCAAATTTAGCTTTGTCTCCACAACCGGTTATTTTGGAACTACTTTCCTTGAGATTACTGATGGGAAATATTTTCAACTGGGTGGGACACATCTACAGTCGCTAGTCCCACCCGCATGCCAGATCTTCTATCTAACGGCTGGTGTTAGAGTCCCTGAATCAATCCGCACGAGTAACATATTCGATCAGTGCATAACCCATAGCTTTCCCATAGGTTGTGGTGGATTCCCAGTAATGTGGAAAAAAGTAAAAAAGAGCGAGCACGGGTTTTCTCTTGCCCCGGCCTCAACGACGGAAAGTCCGTAGGTGGAATATTGCTTCAGAATGTTGGCAATAAAAGCATTGATTATCCCATTAATGATAATAATAAATTCTTCGTCCCACGAGCTTGCTCAGCTGTGACAATTATTTGTGTTTAGCGTTCATAAAGGAAAACGTCATTCGGGCGAGAAATGTTTGCCGGTTTCATTGGTCAAATCTAATCGTTACAGAGCGATTTCTTTTACTTAGGTCTAGGGAAGTGAGCAATATAGGTTGGAGTTTCCTTTCCCATCGCATTCAGTTCGTAGTTCGCACTTTTCACATGATAAAAGTCAAGTAGATGGACAAAGACCGCCGCCTACCTCTGGAAATCAACAACAATTAATTCCCAATCAAAACATGAGTGAGGAGCACTTTTACAAAGTGAATACCGTAATAAGATACGAAGTTTTTTATGAAGAGATTTTTTAGCCGGCTGTTAATAAAACAATATTCTGGCGCTACTGGATCACATCAACTCCATCGTACCACTCCTTGCGAAGTCGTTCGGAGACCGATTTGCTCACCACACGTTGTACAATGGCCAAGGCAAACTCTGCACTGTCAGCAACACTTCGACTGGTCACCAGACTTTGATCGAGCACAACCGGCAATTCCACATACCTGTGCTGTGTGATGCTTGCCTCTACCAGTGGACTGGCGGCCACTTTCAATGTCTCGTAGATCCGATAAGGTTGAAGGACCTTTGCTGACGTAATCCCGGCTGCTATCACCCGACGTCGATCCTCGTAGATTTTTAGAAGATTGCCTACTTCAATCGGTTGTGCAAGTGCTTCACTGGCCGCAGCTCCACCGGGTAAAATCACTATTGACCATACAGGGTCTTGAGGTTGTGGAAATGATTCGTGAAGATAGACGGGTATTTGATGCGCGCCAATTACCGGAAAATCATGTGGCCCCGGAAGTGCGGCCAGTTTAAGCTGTACACCAGCTCGAGTCATAAATCGAAACAACGTAGCTAGTTCAATCTCTTCGAACCCCGGTGCGAGCAAAACCAAAGCCACCTGCTGGCCAGTTACCGTCGACGTACAGGAAAGAATGCACAGCATCCAGTTCAGTTGAACAATATTCATCTATACAAAAGGAGTAAATTTGTTGAATATCAGTAAGAACTCTATACATTCAAGTTGTGAGCCGCATCAAGCAAACATGTGTTGAACATATAAAATATAACCGGTCAAAGTTGTACTGCCTTACAACTTTGGCAAGGCGCATTCGCTGATGAGGACACCCTAACGCAACTGTCCCCATTACTTTCAATGCCTCAACGGTAAACTATTTACTTGATGCTTCACGGACGACAACGATAAAGTACATGTCAATGATGTCTATACTTGTTCCGGTCCGCTTGGCGTCATAATTGGTGCTCCGACCAGAGGGGACCAGCTTTATGCCGAATGAGACAGTGCAGCTGAGTAGACCTCTGAGCATCATTCACACCGCAGCATTTTGAACCTATGTGTAAGAACCATCTTTTATCTTTTACTCCCTTTACTACTGAAACAAGAATGTACATCAGTTTTCAGGAAGGGGGCCGCGGCCGGCAGAGGGCTGCCAAGTGGGGAAGTTGACGGCCGGTGGGAGGATTCGAACCCGCGACTTCCACATCCGAAATCCACGACCTCATCCGTTTGGTCACCGCCTGCCAATGTTTGCAGCTGGTAAAGCACAAAATTTTGCTGACAATAATAGTACCATAGTCCACCGGAAGTCCCTCTGAAACATTCTGGGACCTGTTCTTGGCAGCCTATGAAGAGGAGGCAAATTGCCCACCACAAACAGTACAAGGACAATTTCGGGATGAGATTTCTAACATTTCTAATTGCCCGATGGTAATCTAGTCTCCAAATTTTTCGCTTTTGACTGCTTACGCAGGCAGATAAAGAACGTGAATAATGTAATGGATGTTATCTGTTGCCTCGCCTCGTATACCGAAGAAAAAGTGCTGGATTCAAACACAAATCATGGTCAAATAGGAAGCACATGAGTACGGGAACGATGTCATTCAGACATCTGAATCAAGCTTTTACAAAGCTATATTTTCTTTTTATGCTTTAGAAAAGTATTTAAAGTTATCTGCAGAACGACACGCCAATAACGCTATAGAAGGGAGAAGTGGGAGTAGTTTCGAAATCTGCTTATTGCTGTCACCAACTCTGGAGTCTTCAGACGGTCGTCTCGACCCTAATTCAGTCACGGACCGTCTAACCAGGTCGGAACAACCCAATCAGCTCTGATCGGTCAACGCAGCAGTTTCATTCATTTGTCATAATCGAATGGTTTATATTGGTCCACATAGTACGGAGCTCATTAGCCGATCTCCTCCGTCTGACCCATTCATTGTCTATTCCTTGGCCCTCATATCGATTCCCACCCCTGATTGCCTTTGAAAGTATCACAAACTCAGACCACCTTCAATCAATCCACAAACTAGGGTGCCCGGCCTGCTTTGTGTTTGTCCTTGACTTGCTGTCCGTCCAATTCAAAATTCGTGTGCGTTTTAGCTGACGTCAAATGCGTTTGGCCGTCAGCCCTGTTCTTCTGGTTGTAGTCGTGTTTTCCTTTTGTGTGACTCATCGGACTGAAGCAAAGTGACCTTGCGCTTTTTCAATCCACCATTAGGTTCCCCTACGGGAGTTAAAATGCCATTGTTCATATTTGACGAGGGTCTCTTTTACAGGATTGTAACACCTTGTTCTCTAGCCGTAGTAGTGGATAGTTTCGTAGCTAGTCGGAGCAGAAACGACAAGTTGGGTCAGTTTAAACCAAAAGGGGTATTTTTTAAAGTTGAAAAGTCAGCATTTACACGCACACAACCGATGGCTGCCATGTGCTCGTGTCTAACGTCAGTTGGTCGCCACGGTGTAGCCTCAAAGCGATGGATATGGATTCGAATTTGAAACAACGGGTTGAGCGTGAGGCTAACGCACAAAATACAGTGTGGATTCCGAAGTTTTGCCCCATGTTGATTAAAACTTTTCACACAAATGTTTTTCCTATTCGGTACTTGGTTGTTGTAACTATACCATCAGGCATCAACAAAAACCCACAATTCCTCAAACTCGACCCGCAATCATTTAGTCCCAACAAGCAAACTTTAACAAGCCACCGGGTGAGACAGTTAATTTCAAGAGTCTGCTGCGTCCTTTGGGCTTTGTGTGTTTCGAAATTGTTTTTACAAAGTTTATTTTGCAGAACTGAATAGGCAAGCAAGAGGATGATGAGGGGTTTGATTAGAAACCAACGGAACATCCTGTCTTCAACAACCACCAGACAGGCTTTCTCCTACTGGAAACTGTTTTTACTCCTTGGGAAATAAATTCAGAACAGGCTGGCTTTTCAGCACTTTAAAATTTTGGTGTTCTAGCGCATTAACAACTCATTTGCCGACGAGGCCCCGGTAACAAAGGGTTTGCAAATGGTTTAACCAGTGCAAGCACGTTGTTTAAATCGTCTCCAAGACATTTCCAGTGCACCAATTGACTGTACTGTGACGTTCATTGGCCACATTTGGTCAACAGGATTTGCAAAATACAAACTTCCCATGATTTGTTGGCCATTGCATAGTCCGACGGATTTGCATTTGATTTACGCCCGGTAAGTACGTCGGAGCTAGTGAAATGTGACAGACGGCCAAAGGATTGTAGGTCATGGTTAGGGAATTTCGAGGTAAAAGATTGTGCGTTTTCATCAAAACTTAATGAAGAATGTGTAGTCATTAATAACGTACAGCCATGTTGCGTCAATCGGCTGTGGACAGGAACCACGGTCACGTGCGATTAGTTAAGTTCCGTAGGTACTTCAGTTTATTGAAATTGCCCCTAGTTGTCCTGAACAAAAAATAATAGTGGTAATAGTAATTTTAATGCTAATAATACTAACAATAATAATAATCAAACCCCCAAATGCGTCGTAAACTGCATTACTGAGAAAATTCGGCCCAAATTCAAAACCACTTTGCAGTTGATCTTTACCAACATGTGTTACTTTCATGAAGTCAATAAAGTATCACTGTCTTTGGTCGTGACTTTTTCTAAATTTTGTTTTACACACAATGAAATGCTTAGCAATTATCTGGTGAGTGAACTGTTAAAAGAACAGCTACGCTGCTTTGATATTTCACTACTTTATAGTATAGATCATTTAAGTCTCTAGGAATTGCTCTAACAATGTAGTTTGTTAGAAGTTAATGTGGAAAACTCTGCGTTTAAGTTAATTTTCGAATTCTAAACTGCGCCTTCGTGAGTCTGTCTTCATTGTTCCACTACCGGTTCAAGGTTCAGTTCACCAGTCGGAAACTAAAGCAGCTGAAAACCGTTCAAGCTCGCGTGTTACCTGTTAGTCATCGATCGAATAGAAAAGGTAATTTTCATTACTGTATGGAGTGTTCGAACTAAGGCTCCCTTTTCTCTCTTACACAAACGAAGAGGATGTGTGTGAATGTAGTGCCCCGCCAGCTCTCATACACCTTTCCTTATTAAAAGATCGAACAGTCCTGAAATTCAGAGTCACTTTATCTATCAGTTGTAACGTTTACATGTCACAATGCTGCCTAGGCACATAGGTAGTGGAAGACCTCAAACACGAAAACCATGATATTTCGCCACTGAGTACAGAGCAATTAAAACGAATGTGTTCAGTTAAAGGGCAAAAATCGATTGTCTCACCATTCATTATGACAATCTGTTGGGTTGCGAGTATTATAGTGCATAGATAAGAGAACGAAATTCCCCCGAAATCAATCGACCGATTTCGGGACTGCGTTTGTTCACCAGATGTCCGGACCCAGTCCCCTCCCGTTCAATGCAGAATTGCCTATACCTTCTGAAATTGGTTTCGGTACCGGAATCTCATCTAGTTTGCTGAAAATGTGGAGAATCACGAGTCCACTTTGCAACTGCAAACAGTCTGCCCTTCTATCACTCTAACCATTAGTAAGGCGTGAACTGAAACTCACGTATTCAGTAGTAAATACAAGAAACCTTTTTCTTATTCCACAACATACGAGCTTTTTTAGGTTCACAAAATGCAGTTAAATGAATGATACCATGTTCCCTATCTCTTAGAAAAGGGTATTTGTGTGCTATTAGGCGATGCCCCAGTTGAATGGCTTAAAAATCAACCTACGTTATAAATCATCAGGAAATTTTGGGAGCTGTGACACAGACTGTCCAGCAATTTGGTTTTCTTCCTTGCTTGTATGATGTCAGTCAAGAAAGTTAGCTCCATAAAAACCTATAACCAGGTAGGGTCTGCTAATGGTTGTTTCTGAAGATCTGTCTTGGAGCCGAAAATGTTTCCAAACGCTGATTAAACTGCCTTACTAATCGCATCAAGGATACTATCATTGGCTCTAGAAATACTGCGGAAATGGTAGGCCTCTTCCAACACGTTGATTTGTTTAGATAAATGGAAATAAGTAAGTCGTTGCGGATAACGATAGTAGGGTTAACCAGTTCTTTTGAAGACGGCGGTTGACTAGTAATGATTAAAATCTAGTAGACTTTTGAACGCGGCAATTTGATATATCCATTCTGCAGAATTGGAAACTGTTGCTGGAACTGTCCGAGACTCACGCATTTACAAGTACTGCCTGTATCCACGAGAAGCTAAGTGGTCTACGAAGCCGTTTTTTGCTTCGACTGCACATTGCAATTAGCATGCATACCACCTGACCGGATAGACAGTACGTTAACAGATACGGGAAATCTGAAGAACCTTAATCGTGTTTAACACTGACAAGAACAATTTCCTCTAAACAGTCCAAATAGCTATTTGAACCACCGATTTCCCGTGAAAATTCAGCATTTGAAACTAAGACTGTTATTTATTTGAAATTCCTAAGCTGCTTCTTTCATAATAAATAAAAAGAAGAGATTATTATTATTGTCATTATTACTATGAACTTGCCATTAAAACAGGAATACATCGAACCTGTTTTTGTGACCTCCACCGCTTCAGATCGAAAGCAACTATTTTGGCCCGCTTGTATCACGCATGATTATTATGACAGGATGTTTGTGAAGACAGACTGCTCGCAATCTATCTAGACGGTCCAATAAGCCACTCCAGTAAATCCTAACGGTAGACTGTCACACATCCATTTGAATTCGACTTTCAGTCGAGCATTAGTAGGCATGTGCCAGTGGAAATGAAATCACTATAACTCGGTCCTTTCTATTAAAAAATTGTTTCCTGAACAAAAACTTCATATTGTGCATGATCAAATAACTCCTTTCGGTAAAAATACTGCAACTTACTTTATACCTTTCTAATGTTGGACGTTCACTCGATTCCGGTGGTAAGTTGGATATGCGTCGGTCACTCCGATACGCTGTGGTGATGAAAGTGTTCTCACAATCTGCTTGCATGCGTGACCTCTCAATGGCACACCTATTCAGGCTCACGTGCTCACCAGGGTTTAGGTGTGCATGTCCTTTTCACTTCAACGATGAAAATTATTTTACCTCATCCACGGTCTTCTTAGGGAAGAGGTTTTTTGTTTTGCACGAAATTCTGTCCTTCCTCAGTTTATGATGCTTGTTGTAACAGTACATCTTCAATAAGTAAATCACTATTGTGCTACCTACTGCATTGGAGATAGAAACTGTCCACATCATGTGTTTCGCCATTTCTAAAGTATACTACACCTTAGTAACGTCGTTCTTGATAGTGCCATAATTTGAGCGAAAACTTCAGTATTTGGAATCCGCAGTCTAGAACATCTATGATTCAGACAGACACACAGTTTAGGCGAACATGTTTTCAACGATTAGTTCTTAATTCGTTTCAACTATAAACATCCAGCCTAAAGACCGATGGTAAGAAGAATGGTAACTGATGTCAGTCAATCGACCTGCCATTCTGTCGGCTGGTCGACCGATTGATTGGTCCATAGGATACCGTAGACTACAGGGAGATACATTGGGTGA
Organism: Fasciolopsis buskii; assembly: GCA_008360955.1. Lineage (NCBI taxonomy): Eukaryota > Metazoa > Platyhelminthes > Trematoda > Plagiorchiida > Fasciolidae > Fasciolopsis > Fasciolopsis buskii. Next base: position 32,918 of record LUCM01008047.1, read on the forward strand.
AACTGGGTTTCACTGGATCACATTTGGCAGTGAGTGACGTTGTCAACACTTGGCCAGGATAGTTCCAGCGCATGGAGTGGCCTTTTTGGGATGTACTACTGAAGCTTTGATTTGGTAACGTGATGCTCTGCGCAAAAGCTAAAGCGTACTATTCCCTTGCACTGGATACCCTGATTTCATAAACTAGACAACAGACGAAGTGGGTGCAGATAGCCTGGTTCACATGGCAGCCAGTGTGGCCACTGTTAATCTACGGGCTTAGGTAAACGCCTTACGTATTCACAATACGACCACACATTGCCATGGAGCGACGGCTTGAACACACCCCTGACCCAACGAGGTATACAGAATGGCCTATCTCAAGACAAAGATTAGCTCATGTCTGGAAGGTCAAAGGATAGGGGCTTGATGAGGTAGTCCTCTAGTCCTACAAGTTGGGAATTAAGTTGAGTTGGCAACTCAGTGGGGAAAATGAATGGGAGAATGTCTTATCTAGGCAAGTGGGTTTCCACTGTTCCACACACCTGCTGCCTTGCAAACAAGGGCTTGTTAGAAACAAAGGCTTTGGTTCAGAGCCTAAATCGTTCTGGTTAGGCGCTGGTCGCCACGGCAGCGCTCGTCTACCATGCCTCATGAACCACAGAAACAGCGTACTCCATACTACATAGATCGTTGCGCAATAAGGTCAGGAATGCGCAATCCACTGCTCCGTGTAGGGCGGGTAGTGTTAGCTATGCGTCTGCTCAGCTGATGCCTCACTGTCTTGTAACTTAGACTTTCAAGTCAAAGGATCCGACGAGGCGTCCAAACACCGATTTTCTTCTGCGGTGTGGTTAACCATGACGTATCGCTCCCCCAAGTACACCTCTTCCTTAAAGGACCTTACTAATCTTCGGCTTTCCAACATAGGGACCACATAGAACGCCGTGAAGAGTTATGGATCGATAGACCTATGTGATGTTAATATTTACGGGAGAGCGGGAGATAATTCGGACGTAATGTTTAAGCGATAATTCTCACTTCACTTACCGCCTACCCGTAAGGAGGGACCGGGTGTGGATGCCAAATGTGCAGGTCCAATTCGCTTTTTAACTCCCGTAGGGGAACCTAATGGTGGATTGAAAAAGCGCAAGGTCACTTTGCTTCAGTCCGATGAGTCACACAAAAGGAAAACACGACTACAACCAGAAGAACAGGGCTGACGGCCAAACGCATTTGACGTCAGCTAAAACGCACACGAATTTTGAATTGGACGGACAGCAAGTCAAGGACAAACACAAAGCAGGCCGGGCACCCTAGTTTGTGGATTGATTGAAGGTGGTCTGAGTTTGTGATACTTTCAAAGGCAATCAGGGGTGGGAATCGATATGAGGGCCAAGGAATAGACAATGAATGGGTCAGACGGAGGAGATCGGCTAATGAGCTCCGTACTATGTGGACCAATATAAACCATTCGATTATGACAAATGAATGAAACTGCTGCGTTGACCGATCAGAGCTGATTGGGTTGTTCCGACCTGGTTAGACGGTCCGTGACTGAATTAGGGTCGAGACGACCGTCTGAAGACTCCAGAGTTGGCGACAGCGATAAATTGGATTTTAAAACACTTGCATTGTTCATTGGCCAAGCCAGCTAGCGCAACAGGATGCACAAGCTAAAACTGAAAGATTTAAAATGAATAAACGCTGCGTCCCTGGAGCGTACACACATAATTCCACTTCCATAATCGCTCTTCATATCGTGGGCGCAACCTGGGCCTATCGCCTAACTTTTCACCTTTACGTGATTCGGTTCCGGGCGTTCGTGGTTAGGCTGGCACCGAGATCATTTGAGCGTTCGTGCCAAACGGGCACCGTTACACTTGAGCCCAGTCAACAGTCGTTTGTGTACAGTCCGGTTGAAAGATTCTACATGCGTCAGCGGCATTCGACGAAAGTGTCGTTGTCTGTCCGTCGTGCCTGTGTATGCGTCCACTGGTTGCAGCTACCCTAAGACCAAGGAAGAATTTTACCGGAGTTTATCTCTATTACCCTGATGTATGCTTTCAGTGGATGTTTTGGTCTTTGCTCGTGATTTACACGCCCAATTTGCCTACGTATAGGAGACGGAACAGCAAATCTGAGGATGATACCTTGTACCCCACACCCGATCGCATCAATAACGGCGATCGTCCTGTCCGCGTTTATGCTGACCTCAGACAGTTCCTGGCTTACATCAATTTGTGTCATAAAATCTGACATCGACTCACCTGGCGCCCTCCTTCGCCTGCAGTTCGCTGGCCACAGATCGATTACACTGCAACTAGTCACCGGTAGGTTGGATCAATCGAGGATTGTCAACCGTTGTGGTCCACACCCGTGGAATTGGGTCATATTTTAGTCTGTGCTGTCTTTTGTTTGCCCCCTAGCATGTGGTCACACCAACACGAGAATTGCGCGTCCTACACAGTTGACTCTAAATGATAACCTGACCTCGGTTTCAGTCGCAGCTCTCAACCCAATTATGTTCACAATGGCGTGCTCAGGAGCCATGGGAACATTGGGACTAGGTCAACGGAAGCTGTGGTTTCGCCAGCAAGTTTCACGCAGCATTGCAGTCTAAGTTGCCCTAAGAAAAGGTGGATATCCCAGATTTCAGCTGCCCTTCGTTTAAGTCATTTGAAACACTGAGCTTCTTTCCTCCAAGTGAACAATAGATAAGAACAGTGGTGCAGTGTATTGAGACTTGTGAAACAGTTGACTATTTATGAGACTTAATCTTCCCATCAAACACTTCAGTTCCCATTTCCGTTAAATATTTCCGAGAACTTAATATGTTTTGCACCAATTTGGGTTTAAAGGCACCACGGCCAGGTTCATCGACGGTTTCGCATTGGGCAGCCCATTAGATCCAACACTAACTGATGCATTTTTATAAATGGTAGAACGAAGCTGGACGATGATGATCCCGAACTGGTTTTATAAGACCCATATTTTGAAGATATTCCTATTTTCACTGAATCTGCGCATTTTGACAGTGTTTTGAACCTCTTTAATTCCGCTCACCCTAACCCCTAAGTTTCTCATGAAGACGAGGTCAACAATTGTCTTATAGACTTCCGACTCACGAGCTGACTGAATGGGACCATACAACTCTCCATCCACAGAAAAGCTACACCATGCGGTCGGTATTTGCACTTTGGCAGGCTTTTCACCATGTGCATTAAAGCGCGGCTTAGTGAGCACTCATTATCACCGCTCCGGGAGTACTTACCTACCTGACACCCTCCGGGAAGAGGAAGCTTTCTGCGCAAAATACTCATTCACAAAGGTTATCCAGCGGAATTCATTCACACCAATTGTCGACAAAGCCTTAAGTATGACCCAATCTACAACTAGGAAAGCCGAATAAATTAGGCTTGCCTTCAGGTAAGACCACATTATTAATGCTGTGTATCACAAACTCAGTTTGTCCATAAATCGCACACTTCCAGCTGTAGCCTTCAAATGCTGCCAACTGGCTGGAACATTATTCCGAATCATCATGAATTTAGTCAGATTTTACATTTGGCTTTCGTCTGGTACATCAGTTCATCTGCTATTTCAATTGCATTTATACCTGCAGATCGGGCCGAAGACTTCTATAAACGACGACGGAAACATTCCCACTGGATGGTGAAACCGGTCACAAAACACAGTGAACAGTTGTCCTTGGTCGTGATCAAGGATCATCGACTGCAAAGCAGCTGATAACAGTCAAAAGCACAAGTAACCTCATTCCATCTTTTAAACCTATGTTACGTAATGCTGACCGAAAAATTTAGCTTTCGGCGAGGCAATGCTAATCCGATTACGCAAAAAGGTTCTTTGTGCACAAAATCTACTTGCATAAGCTTTGTGTTTGCCATCAGTTGTGTGCAGTACAGAATTAAACCTTTTTAGCGACTCATTGCAGTTGATAATTAAAATTCATATAACTCTTAGACCGTTTTAAGAAAGCCTTTGAAAAGATTAATGAGAAATGCTGAAATCCGGCAGTATTGGTCCTCTTTCTCTGCTGCTCAACTGCTCTTTTGGGTGCTTGCAGATCCGTCCCACCGGATCTCGCATTCAATGAGACGACGAAACTCCCGAGAAGTCAAGTGACTAAGAGCTTGAGAAATGACCGCCAGCAGCAGTGGATTGAGAAATACGAGGAACTGGAAATCCAGCGGCTATCGGCAATGGTTGCAAGATTTACCGGCTGACTAGCAGCACGGGTCCACTGAAGCTGAATGCAACTGACTTGATCAAGGAATCTGACGGTTCATTGACTCAATCTCACAAGCTTCGGTTAGAGGGTTAGGCAGATGGCATTAGGAAGTAGTTTCGTTGATCAGATGTCCTAGTAGGTCTTCTATTCATGCCAACAAGTGAATCAATGCAGGTAGATACTAGTAGTCCACCAAAAATAGCGATCGTCTGGGAGATGTTTTTGAAAATGCGTAAAGCAGCTGGACCAGATGGGCTCTTACCACCATCCTCCAAGGACGGTGTTGAAGTGGTAACATCGGAGGTGACCAGTCATTGAAATCTTCATTGAATAACGAGTCCCGTTAACAAACGGACTTATCGTCCATGTATGTTTCTGATGATTTAAATGAGATTCTACCGAGAATTTAATTAAGAAATGCATTAGTTTGGGAATGGTGTAATAGGAGAGCACCGGCTGCGCATACTTGGTTAGTGGCAATAACCACTACACCAGCTGTGCGGTTCCCGGGAAATTTTGTCTTCCCGTCTACATGCGAAACGCACTAGTGAAAATAAAAACGGTTTATCGTTGTTCTCTCACTGAACGACGCATGTGGTTCAGGGTCAACCTCTGAGAGTGCTAGCGTTGAATACGGATTTGATTGCAATACTTTAAACTACATAATTCCTCTCTGCTTTTTCTTCATCTTTAAGGAGGGAAACAACAAACAGTTATGTTGACCACACCCGGTAAACTTTCTATTGCTGATGGATAATCTGTAGTTCTGGATGTGTGTATTTTTGCGTTTATTGTTTCATCAAAGTAAATGTGTTTAACCCTTGATCTCAAGCACTTCGTAAGGGTTTAAGGCTTATGAGTTCTAAACTGCAAACCTTTGTGTGCTACGCATCCCAAGTGAATTATCCCAATGCTCCTCTGAACAGAGCCATCTGGATATCTTGTTAAACCAGCTTCATTATTTGAAACAAACGTAATTAAACTGGGTTGAGAGAAAATCTTCAGAGATGTTCAACCACATTAAACGATAATTACTTCGATTTCGGTTGCTTTGTATTTTCCGTTAATAATTTATTCATGTTTACACTGTGCATCCTTACTGCTACAACTTGATCCAGTGGTGATGAAACATTCATAGATGTGAACCACAGATAAGTGGATATCCTCTGTTCGAACTCCACCGACTATTGATTACCTCTATTTCTGACTACTTTGAAACTCATCATAATTCGTTGGGGAACATCATTCAGAATGCGGGAAGCAAAGCTGCGGCTGGTTTAGAGTGAGGTTATGTCCTTGACCGTTGTTCGTCTGGCAGCAGCCAAACTTGCACCGTTTAGACGCATGCGCGCTTACGGGATGTCATAAAAATAAGGCTTGGTACGTGGGCAGTGGGATCCTGTTTTTCTGAGCTGGCTACATATGGGGATCGATTCACCCGAATACGTAAGCCTACAGGCAACCAAACTACCTAGGCGCATCATCACCGCAAACCGTGAGCACGAGCTTCCTTAAACGGTGTGGTTGTTTCTACTGTTAACTAAGCAATGACCAAGGCTACACATCAGCGTATGTACTTCATAGCTGTACTTCGTATGCTTATTATATATTTATTTTGCAACCGCTAACGAAAATGAAAAAGAATTTTCCACAGTAAACAGGAAGAAGTTTCTTCTTTTGCACGTCAGTCTATGTGTTGATCAGACTGTAGTTTTTCATGTTGGTTTCTGATTGCGTAAGTTCTTAACGGTGACCGGTGTGTTAACTGAGTTACGTTTGATGACGATTCTTTATATTTTTGTCGAACTTGTTTACCATGTTGGCAATGAGCTGCTCAATCTATGCTGGTTGCGTCACTTCTGAGATTTTATTATGGATATCCACCAACAGACCACCGTGGTAGAGATTCTTCTCCGAATAGGATGTTTTGGGACTAGAGTGGCAAGGCTACCTTACAAAACCCTCTTTGTCCTAGCTCAGCTGTGGGGGTTTTGAACTCACTTGACGGTCTATTTTTCGCCTCGGTGTCTTACAATTCCTAATTGCCTGTGCATCCCACAGTCGCATGACATAATTCCTTGATTTCAGGTCCAAAAAACAGAGTTCCTTATCTTATCGTTTAAAACCCACAGACCATAATTTTGTCTTATCTGTTACACAAAACTAATGATAGTAATTTGGAAGCAAGCTAAACATGTTGGTCAAAGGAACGAAATCAGTCTTTTTTTGGTGAATACTGAGCGCAGTTAGATTGAAATTGCGATTTGGAGTTAACGACCTGCCTCGGAGCACCCAAATTGCCTCCAGTATAGCAAATAACCTTGAGACTGAACAGAATTGTTCGCTCTGCTGCTTCAGCGGCATAAATGAAATTGAAACTGGTAGTTCCTTTGAACGATTGATAGCCGTTCTACGGCGAGTGGCTTGAAGTCTTGAACTGTGGGATAAATGCGATGAGGTCTGGTTGATTTTTATTTTAAGGTGAATGAACCCGCTGGTGTCTCTACAGGTTAAGTTGTTCTCATATACGGTGACAGTGTACTGAAAATAACAAGAGCCTTTCGCTATTCTGCAGCAAATCAGCTGGCTGTGGAGTGTAAAATGATATGGTCGAATTTTTAAATTTCAGGGGAAGTTTATCTTTGTTTCTCAATCTCATCCGGTTGTCAATCTAAAGCAGGTATTTCTAGGTGTTTGTTTGGCTTTTAAAAAACCAGTTCATTCACCCAGTTTCGACAAGTGCCTCCCTGAACTTTCCAGTTCGACGCGATTTAATCATAACTGGCCGGCTGGATGCTGGGTTTAGACATCTCCCAGGCGATCTCCGGTCTCCGTTTGTTTATCATCGCTACAGATACCCAGCAATTCAGTAGCACGTGGAAAGATTGTGGAAGTGTATTAGTTGGGTCTTGTTTTGTTCCACTGTGAAATGATCTATTAGTTCATCACAGGATGCTCATCGGAGATGGTCAACGTATGTTGTCACAATACACGGTGAGAATAAGATCTAGGGTAGTCCTTCCATTCATACAAAAAGAAAGCTCATTTCCTATCCTCCTCTTTTCTCTTTCCTATATGGTCACATTCAGAGGCGGGTGTATATACAGATATCTATTAAAAGGAAAATTATTCTGGATGGAACTGCCATCTTCATATTGTTAAAGACAGAACCGCAAACGGAAACGCATTTTCTTTTTGTCAGTAGGTTTGGTATTAGAAATCAATGTCTTAACTCCTTACAGTTCTTCCTATTACCTTCTTTTCTACAGTTATGTAAGCGCTAGGAAAAATTTTTCTCTCTGTCCAATGCTTTGCTTCTACGGTGGTGGTCAAACGGATAAACTCTTGGCCTTTTGAAATTCAATTCGTGAAGTTATTGGACACTTGAGATAGATTAAGTAAGAAAATGCAACGATGGCCCTCACAATCTAATTTTTCAAATGTCTACACATTTCCTGATCTAATGTTGCATTGTACACTATTGTGTCAAAGTTTTCAGCTATTCTCTGATACTTCTCAGTCGTTTATCGTTGATTTGGTCAAGCTCGTTTCATTCACCTGTATATTCCATCGAATAGTTTTAAATCAGACACTCAGAAGTGACCTAAGCGCAGTCGATCATCTCGCAGATTTTCACATTATATTCCTATTAACTTCGTCCAATCAAACAATGAATCGGAGATTGTGGTTAGTGTTAAGGATTTATCAAGTACATCTTATCATGCTTATTTTTCCACAATTTGGGATAGCATTAATCTGACGTGTAACCCGTTGTTTTTTTTTAAATTTCTTCAAAGAGATGGTCAGTATGACCATTTGCTTTAACAGTAACCTGCTGGCTAAACGCGGAGTTTCTTTTGAAGCATTAGTGGCTAGAATTCAAGTCAAAACAAGCCAGTTCAAATAACAACTAATTTACCTATTTTGGCGCTGTGATGGTAGTGTCTGGTGTCAGATAAAAACCTGTTAGGAAACATTTTCCAAGCTTCAGCTGTCTCTTGACGACACATCCGGTGGGTATACCGTAATCAACTCGATGCAAAACTGAGTCGACTACAGTTTCACTCTTAAACAGGGGATGAACTCTGGGCAGTAATCAAAGTCAGCAGTTGAGAAAATGCGACAAGCTCGGCTAATCAAGCAGCTTAAGGTATTTTGGCCTGAATGACTGAAGGACTAGTCTGTGCAACAAACCGAAAACAGATTTTATTTGTTTGGCCCATAACACTTGTGAAAAGTCCAGGTTATCAATAATGAAAGCAACTTTGACGAAGCCTGGAGCCAACGATCTATAGAGATGCGAGCCGCTGATGTGAATTTAGGGAAGTCAACCGGAGACAAAAATTCCACTTGTTTTTCGATGCTAATCCAATTCCTCTACATCATAACTAGTTCTCCAGTAAATGCGCAAATAGTAAAGGTTTCATCTGTTGACGTCAAAATAACCTGACTCCGTTGTTTGGGTAAAAATGTTGGTTTCTATAAATAACAAGGATAACCACAACCAACAGCAGTGGAAAAGTCCGTCCATCATATTTTGCACAAACAATGAAGTGTTATCGAATTTTGATAACTATTTCCACTTCCACAAGGCTACTGCTTTTGAAAATAAAGCTGGTAGAAAGTGGGTCCAATCAACAACAGTCCTGTAAGTAACTGGTACGCTATCTTCAGTTTAGCGATAGCGATAAAATATACAAATCAGTACAAGAAATACAAGGAGTCATCGATACTATTACTTCAGGTTTTGGACTAAAGAGAAGCCAATAAAGTGAAGTTGATTCCGTTTTAGGAGGTTAGAAGCCACTGGTTTGCTAGCTTCAGTGCATACTGATCGGAGATTAGACGCGCTACCAGAGCAAACGCCCATTGTAAACTATAGCCCACACTAGAACCGGTCACCAACAGTCGATCCACATGCGTTTTCCGATAGACAAATCGATAGATGGAAAGATAACGTCTTATGGCCCATGAAGATGTAATCGTATGACCACGGTAGACACTGCACGCTTGCAGCAACTTCGGGGTCATATTATTTGCTCCAATGACCCGATTCTCGTGACCGTAGTGTTCTATCAGTTTCAATAGGAGGGGTGTTTCAATCATATTCCAAACCGATTCTTCGCCACCGGTGATTACTAGGGCAGAGTATAGTGGTTCGTCCAGTGTTGGTAAGCTCGAATCCGGTATGATTTGTATCTTTGTCACTCCTTGGATCGGTTTAGTATCTGCAGTGATTGAGGTCATTTTCACTTGGACACCAGCCTCGACCAGCACGGACAAAACTGTGGCAATTTCAATCGGTTCGAAATCAGGCGGAACGATAAGCAACGCGGTTTTCAGATCACCTGAGTCTTGAGCATCGGTGCCGGATAGAAATCCAAACCAAGTAAGAAGCAAGTTTACTGACTGAAATAAATGAAATCTGGGACAATATAATTGAAAAGAAATAAGAATTACTGTGGTTAACTATGAGGTTATTTGATTTCGAAATTTCATTGTTTAATTTACATCGATAGAGACAAGTGTACTCTTTTGAATAATCTTGACTTGGAAGTCATGCGCTTGCGTGCATATGGGCAGATTTATCATGAAGTATAGACAATTCTAAAATGAAACGAGAGTTCTAATAATTCGTTAATTGACCTGAGCAGTTTGTTTGCAAATGCTCTGTTCCATTGATACTAGAATCTAATTTGAGTCGTTAGGAGAATGCATGGACGATGAATACACGTGAGAATCCTATGATAATCCATCGCAAGATTTTAGTCTGGTAGATAAAAATAATCTTCTGGAACAAGATACTAGGGGCGAACTCGTGGGATTTTTGTCAGTAGCAGGTTTTGCACCCGAATACGTTCCTGGTACTCATCCCTGACGAGCGACGATAATTGCGAAACTTGTCGTATGCTTCCTGAGAGATATTCTCCATCAACCCTTATGCAAAAAATAATACTGGCAAATTTGTCTAGTATCTTACTAGGATCATTAGCAATTATGTTTTGGTTCATATCAACCGTACGTCCGTTGTCGGTCCAATCTGTCACACCATGATGTTAAGTTCGTTCGCAGAAGGCTGATCGGGTAGGCCCTGGTAATTCCTTTACTAGGGAAAATTGCTGATTAAGCTCAGGTTCTTCATAAAAAAGCTTAATGTACATTAATGATAACGAACCCACTTTTGATGTAATAAATCTGACTGAGTAAATTCACGACCTCATCTATTGGCTGATCACATACCACCCACATGAGGTAAGAGGGGAACCATGGTCGACCTGAGTAGTAAGAAGTAAAATATTGTGTAACTATTTGTCGTGCAGCATCAATACTCGTTTCATTTTTAGCAAACTGAAGAACCATTGTATAGCTGCTTCATCAACTTTAGGAATCGTCAGCAATGCATATCTACCGTGCTCGAAGTGGGACGATAAACTAGGACGAAAGGTTTCCCGTCGAATGTCTTTTACGTTAACCGGCCGGCTCCCCAACAGCCTCGTAAATTACATCATATAATATCGCACGCATCAGTTAGTGATCCAGGCAGCCATTGTTCTGCTTTGTTGGACTATTTTTGAAAGCTGGTAATATTGAATAACATTTTAATGGCTTATACAATCATCCCACCTCTAAGCTTTTTCCGTAGAATGAAAAGCTTTCAACGCTATCTGCTGTAGGCTTTCTCCAGCCGTACAATGGGTTTGTGTTTAACTGCATATTAAACTACTAATTAGACTTTTCCTACTTCAATCCACCCCTGATTTCCCCAGCCATCGCTTCGGCCCACCTCAAGGGGGCTTTGTATCTGGAGTCCCATCACTTTTTCCAGAGTATTTCAATGTGATGTCGTCAGCGCACACATGGAGAGAAATTGCTTGTTTGCCTATATGGGCTGCGTATCTGGTCCATGCCACAACAAAACGTAAGGATTAACCACAAAACGTCACACCGCAATAAATCTGAACACCCAGTTTGTGCATCTCACGATCTGACGGTATTGGTAATCTAGAAAGAATAACCATATTTTACTTATGATTAAAATGGTTTTACCATCTACAACCAGTGTCCAGGTCTTTTTCGAGACGACTTTCGCCTTTGAATTCTATTTGAATCTTTGAGAGTATGACTGGATGATAAGTCCATGTAGGAATCATACAATGATTTCTCGGAAGTTTTCTTGGATCCGACAAGGCTATCTTTCAGAAAAAGAGAACAAGGTTCGAAAGTATAGGTTTTTATTTTCAAGTAGTATGTGTACTGAAGAAGTGCTCAAGTATGAAAATGGTTAGACAGGAGAGTACCGCATACGTATAACTGAGGAGTGGCAGTAATCGCGAAACCTGTCATGTGTTTTCGGGAAATTTCGCGCATCTATCTGTTTGCGAAACATACTACTGTCAACGATTTTCGGCTTAACCTTATCAGTGAACCATTGATCCTGAAAGATGTACAATACCTGTGTAAACAAAAGCCAAAAAAATATTAAAAAGTAGCACTGCAAAATCCTTTGTTGGAATGGGGGAATAATAAGACCACGAAGGTCATCTCTCTTTCATCACAAGAAGTGTTGTTTTCGTTTTGTTATACGCTCCGAAACTTCATTTTACCCGGAGAGGGAGGGGGCAATCTACTAAAAAGAACGGGCTCCATCTTCGTATCCGTGACATTTATCAACCAGTAATGTTCCCACTAAAACGGCTTTTTGTTTACAAGAACTGTGCCCACTAGGTGTCTTGTATGGTTTCGATTCGGCAGTTGTATGCTAACCGCACTGGAACTCAATTAAGCATAATATTTTTAAATTGATTTCGGTTCATTGCAAAATTTTAGATGGATTTTGCATTAATTATAACCCTCAGCTTGTTTCATGAGTGTCGTTGAGAAGAATAAATAAATATTACCAGCTCCGGATACTTGTTTCCCTTCTTAATTGACAACGATATAATTGGTCAAAAATTTCACTTTTTTCTTCGTTTCGGATTGATAAGCAGGTCTTTTAAACGAAAAACTGCATTGCTATGTAATCAGAAAGTGCATGAAGATACGGGGTCTCTAAGCTATGGCTTTTCATACAAAACTTCTACGTCCACTATAGCTCTCAATGCGTCCGGTATTCGGAATTGACTCATAAAGCAAAATGCAGTTGGCAGTTCAAAACAGGTGGCTCCTTCAAATAAAGCACCTGTCGTTTGCAACTCTTTAAGTTAAAACCCCGTTACATTACAAAGAATTTTATCGGGAGTAAATATGATTAGTTGACGCTGTATTCGCCGATTGCATTGCCGTTGTCATCCCTGTTTTGTGAGTTGTAGAGAAGGGTAACGAATGATTCCTATGCTATTTGGAATTTTGTGATCTAAACCGATACTGTTTGAAGGAAATTGTTTGCGGATTCTTTTTTGTTGTTCGGAGAACCTAGGACAGCGTGCTATTTTTTCAAATGGTGTAAACAAACATAAACACGTAGGGACCGTATCAAAGATTCCGGAAATAGGCATATCCTAACCTGAGAAAATTGAAAACAAGAGAAAATCTCAAAAAGAACCAAAGAAAAATAAATCTTTGTACAATACCGAATGCTGATTAGTTGGTGGTTTGTGCATGAACAAATTTATCTGAAATTAACCGATTAAAGAAGGAAATTGAGGCAATATTTGAATCGATTTACAGTCGCACAGATATACCTATTGAAAATAAGACTGGTAGTGTTTTCTGCCGAGGAATTCTTTGGATAAGCATTCAGACTTAAACCATGTTACTTAGAGGTTTTTAGAAACGCCAGATGGCGACCCTGGTTACGAGAAAAACGAAGAAAAAAGAATTACATGCATGGGCGTTTTAGAAAATTCATGTTATTTGTATTCTGGAAGAAAAATAAGAACGGCTGCAAACTAGGAACTCACATGAAATTCATACTGATCTGATCGCACAATCAGTTGCTTCTTTTGAATCGTACTCTATGTCACTGTATTTTTTGCTGGGGTTGTGTGAACAACAAAACAGACTAAACTACACAGTCCAATCCCGATAGAACATCCTCCGTTATCACGGGGCTTATCAAGATAAATTAGCATAGTGTTTGTCACGTGCCTTTCCAGTATATTCAACACATGGATAACTGAAAGTGCGCTCGTCTCTCTGCATATCTTGATGTCCAATATTTTTAGTTCTATCATTGCATATGGATCATAATGGCTCTGGAGAATGCCATGAAACAATCGATGTACGGGGAGTATTATTCTTTTGTCAGGCCACTTCTTTTCGTCTCTGAAGAACCGAAAATATGTTTACTGACAAGAGTGACAATATATGGAATGATTCATCCATAGCGCTCTTTATTGTTTCTTAGAAGGGGCTAATACAAGCCGTACGTACGATGTATAGCAGATGTTTGACTGAAAGTAGTAATTGGTGCTTACACAGCCTGCAGATTTGTGTTCCGTGCCGCATGTACGCAAGTAATTTTACTTCACGTTTGATAGAAGGAAGTAAACTAAGATTCCATCACTACAGATGGCCAAACAGTGAGGACCCCAATGATCTTTATGTTGCTGTTCTAAACATACAGTTTTTCCCAAAGAAGTTCTGAGTTCGTTTTAGTGTGCTTCCTTGGTAAGACTCTGCACTGGTCCATGTTGTCCATCCATTTTTTAACCGCGAGGGCACACAAAGGCTTTTCTCTCTTCAAGGTCGAAAACACGTTCTCTCGAATTTCTTTTGGGCCCTTCCTGAATTTGACAAAATTGCCGTTGTTGTTCGCCCTCTCCGTTCTTTGTTCGGTTTGAAGGCCTTTGGAAGGCCAGCATTGAGGTCTACGCGCCCGAGCTCGCGTTCGGCCTGGATGTTGGAGTTTTTAACCTTAGGCCACTCCTGGCACCCAAGAGACTGGTCGAAACGCGTAGGCGCAAATCATCGGCTGCATAGGTTCTCAGTCTTGAAGTCACGCGCAAATGCACGGTCTGTGCGGAAATGTTGGCGTTATTTTCCCTACTTCACCTACTGTGACTCCTCCTAATTAGCGCGTAACCCAAGGCGCGTTAGGCTGATCTCTAGGTCACCCAGCTGGGAGAACATGGCCGAGAATACACAGACGAATGTGTAATGTAACAACCTTCAGTAATAGAATTTTTGCATCTGGTGGCAGAAGAGTTTGCAGTGCAGTAGGCCCATTTGTTCTGAAGCAGATTTCCGTGACCAGCGGGGACCACACGGGCTCGTTTTGGAGGTACGCTGATGTTTTCTGTTCAGATATAATAAATTCCACTGACATACGCGCTTTGCTGGGATGTACTCAGGTGGTACCTTGAGTTCTTTGATTCTAGCTAGTTTTTAATTAGATTTTTGAATAAATGTCAACACCTCAAAACCAAGTGCAGGTGCATGATTTGATTCCCATACACGTTTAATTAAGTGTTTATATAACGATGATGTTTGGTCAGATTAGTGGATGTGACGAGTCACCATCCAATAACGTAACCCGAAGCTTCAGTTTACCAAACTACAATTCCCTGAGGAAATCAGAAGTTTGCTGCTGATGTGCTCACACACTGGTGAAAACACTCTCACACATACTTAGATTCCCATTGCAACAGATTCGTCAGGTATGCATCAGTTATCAACATGAACGGGAATTACTGCTATCGGAACAAACAGAACAGACAAAATTTCACATGTTTAGTGCGCAAGTATCATATCACGTGTTCGTGACTTCTGGTGGCATGAATTCTTGGACGGAGGCAAAATTTACGGGAGGAAATTCATACGAAAATTTATAAAATTGAAATAACTGCATGTATACTACGCACAGAAGCTAATACACTTATTATTGCGATGCTGCAGATAGGTACAATCGGCACATCTAATTAAAAGTCATCGGAACTGGTTATGCACGACCATATTAGCGGTAATTCGTTAGCAAAAACTAACGAAAAGCTAAAACTGAGCATCACCTTTAGGTGGCGAACAGTCTTATCGGGCGATCGTTTATGATTGTAGTGTTATCACCCTGAATGACGAAGATATAAAGAGTTACTGACCTCTTTTTTCCCAGAGCAATTCGATTGGTAACCAGTTTGTAAATATCCGGACCAAACGACGTAAGGAGTGTATCGAAAAATCGATGCGCCATGTATTGGTTTTTATTGTGAATGATATAATGTTAATAACACAGCGTTGTTGGTAGATGTAATGCGCCAACGTTTCGACTACCGTGGGTAGTCTTTCTCAAGGCAAGTTTTACAATCAAAAAGTTACTGACCTCGTTTGTGAGAACAGAAAGAAGACAGATGTTGCAAAATGTTAATGTTACTTGTTACCCTTGTCAATCGCAATCCGTACTAGAAAAAACCTGACGAACAGACTTCTATTACGAAACAAAAGTTCGGATAATTTCGGTCACGAAAATGGGATCAAGTCCGCGAAAACGGCGTTGATTGCGTCGGAATCTTTTGGGTACATAACAGAAGATTGCATGATCCGGTTAGCAACGCCTCACTGAAGGCTGGGTGTTCCGAGTGTGGATTATCTAACAGCAGCCTAAAAGATAGTACAGGTTCAAGTTTGCATTTGTTCTCCACAAGCAAATTGGCAAATAATGAATCTGGATTCTTGTGGCCATCGGAAAAATGTAGCGTCATTAACTTTAAAAACCATTTCGGTTTGTCAGCAAATGGCAAAAAAACTCGTTTTCAGTGATTCGTAGTCATCTCATTGCATCACATTTAAAATGACTACTATCAATTGGGTTAGGGAAAGAGGGTGGTTGAAAAAAGTGGATGCGTTACAGAACAGTTAGTGTGTGTTGGTTTTCAGCAGTTGTTCTTCAGAATGTATTCGATAGGTTTTGAGTTAGACTCGGTGTGAACATCCACATAGACCAAACAAAAATAAGCTGTGGAGTATGCTTTTGGATTTGGC
>LUCM01008047.1:49071-93811 GCA_008360955.1 Fasciolopsis buskii
CCATACACGTTTAATTAAGTGTTTATATAACGATGATGTTTGGTCAGATTAGTGGATGTGACGAGTCACCATCCAATAACGTAACCCGAAGCTTCAGTTTACCAAACTACAATTCCCTGAGGAAATCAGAAGTTTGCTGCTGATGTGCTCACACACTGGTGAAAACACTCTCACACATACTTAGATTCCCATTGCAACAGATTCGTCAGGTATGCATCAGTTATCAACATGAACGGGAATTACTGCTATCGGAACAAACAGAACAGACAAAATTTCACATGTTTAGTGCGCAAGTATCATATCACGTGTTCGTGACTTCTGGTGGCATGAATTCTTGGACGGAGGCAAAATTTACGGGAGGAAATTCATACGAAAATTTATAAAATTGAAATAACTGCATGTATACTACGCACAGAAGCTAATACACTTATTATTGCGATGCTGCAGATAGGTACAATCGGCACATCTAATTAAAAGTCATCGGAACTGGTTATGCACGACCATATTAGCGGTAATTCGTTAGCAAAAACTAACGAAAAGCTAAAACTGAGCATCACCTTTAGGTGGCGAACAGTCTTATCGGGCGATCGTTTATGATTGTAGTGTTATCACCCTGAATGACGAAGATATAAAGAGTTACTGACCTCTTTTTTCCCAGAGCAATTCGATTGGTAACCAGTTTGTAAATATCCGGACCAAACGACGTAAGGAGTGTATCGAAAAATCGATGCGCCATGTATTGGTTTTTATTGTGAATGATATAATGTTAATAACACAGCGTTGTTGGTAGATGTAATGCGCCAACGTTTCGACTACCGTGGGTAGTCTTTCTCAAGGCAAGTTTTACAATCAAAAAGTTACTGACCTCGTTTGTGAGAACAGAAAGAAGACAGATGTTGCAAAATGTTAATGTTACTTGTTACCCTTGTCAATCGCAATCCGTACTAGAAAAAACCTGACGAACAGACTTCTATTACGAAACAAAAGTTCGGATAATTTCGGTCACGAAAATGGGATCAAGTCCGCGAAAACGGCGTTGATTGCGTCGGAATCTTTTGGGTACATAACAGAAGATTGCATGATCCGGTTAGCAACGCCTCACTGAAGGCTGGGTGTTCCGAGTGTGGATTATCTAACAGCAGCCTAAAAGATAGTACAGGTTCAAGTTTGCATTTGTTCTCCACAAGCAAATTGGCAAATAATGAATCTGGATTCTTGTGGCCATCGGAAAAATGTAGCGTCATTAACTTTAAAAACCATTTCGGTTTGTCAGCAAATGGCAAAAAAACTCGTTTTCAGTGATTCGTAGTCATCTCATTGCATCACATTTAAAATGACTACTATCAATTGGGTTAGGGAAAGAGGGTGGTTGAAAAAAGTGGATGCGTTACAGAACAGTTAGTGTGTGTTGGTTTTCAGCAGTTGTTCTTCAGAATGTATTCGATAGGTTTTGAGTTAGACTCGGTGTGAACATCCACATAGACCAAACAAAAATAAGCTGTGGAGTATGCTTTTGGATTTGGCTGTCGCCTGAAGCAGATTTGTCCGGTTTTTCGTTAGCCTGCGTTACTGGAAACCAAAATTTGTTTTCTAGCCATTTTTGTGGACAACTACTCCCTCCCTTGAGGCTTTGTTCATTGTCCCCTCTTGTCCTGTGACATGAATGCGATGAGGTTCCAATTTTATTCACCCCGAAGCGGCTCAGATCGGACAAATCAAAAAGAACACACCATATTATCCGTGAAGAACGGAGATGGTGGGTATCGGTGCCAGCTAGAGATCGCATGGAGGTGCACTGGTCAAAAATGTAGAGGAGGGCATCAGTTCCAGGGCCATTGGCAGCAAGCGTCGTTGCAGATTGACTTTTGTGTCTCCTTTCCCGTTTGGTTTAAAATTACACGCACGATATAATGGGTTTAGTACCGAAAACGCGTGATACCGAAAGCAGGACTGGCTAGATGAAAGAGTGCAATCTTGAAGTAATCGAGGGAGACATAACGAACTTTTCTTATCAATGTATTTGAGAACAACATTCCTCTGGGATGTCAGATGGTTGATTTGTTTTCTGAGTTGGAAGGCGGCATCGGCTGATATTGTAGGGGCACGGATGACAGCTAACGTCCTCCTAGGATTACCGTCAAAAAACCAGTTGGAAATTTCAGTTAATTCTGATGTCGAGACTTTTCAATTTTTACTATACCAAAGCTTACCAGATTGAAGAGAAATTAGGTTGCATCCAACAGGGAGACATCCATTTTATGGAACTGTAAAATCCACTCCTGATATTTATAACTTTGAAGTGATTTAAGATCTCCAGCTTCAACATTTATCATTAGAGTACTGAGATGTTGCTGATCGCATAGTCCTTCTCGATTGGCCAGGAATAACTAGCAGGGACTTTGAAAGCTAAGTTGCACAATTATCCACCCACATCTGCCGATCGGATCGGCACCACGCGCGAAAGAAATACGAAATGGTAATTAGCATGGTGTACGCGAAAAATGGCCTCCATCAGTACGAGCCACTGGCTAGGGTGGGAAACGAAAATGGAGCCTCAATGGTGCTGCAGCCACGTGCATATATCCATGTCGGGTTTTCGGTAGCGAGCAAAATGGAACAACATGGTTTGCGGATAAGTGCACGGTTGTACAAATGCCAAATGGCACAAGAGAAAGTCGCATTCAGATGTATATTACTGATTCTTTTGGTCAATAGCTAAGGTAAGTTGCCCTTCAGACAGACCAACAGAATGTACTTTTCGTCCCTAAGCTTAAAGACCTACTAGCTCAACGTTTTCCTTTTCTTGCCCCACGTGATCTCACTGGGGACCTCGAGTGGTTTGTTGCCTATATCCTCAACTTGACGACAGGTATCTTTTGAAACGCCACTTCAGTTCCACATCTCGATACAATTGTGACAATTCTGTTTCCATAATGCGTTTATACTAATCCAAACAACACTATGGACACGAAAGGGGGGAAAATGACCATTTTTATCAGTTCAAGAAATCGATTTGTAAAGTTAAGGTTTCTCAGTGGATAATTGAGAGAAAGCGAATAGCATTATCGGCCGCTCGAAGCTTGTCTCTCAGTGGTTCTTCTCCGAGCGGCTAGCAGCCCAAAGCTCGTGAGTCTAACGTTATAGTGACTTAGTATTAATGCAACTATTTAAAAGCTACATAAGGTTTCATATAATTCAACTAATATATGAAAAGAATGAACTGGTTTTTCAAATAGGCAACTGATTTTGTGCACTTTTCTGTTGAATGTTTAAAACACTACAACTTCTGTTCAGAAAGGTCTGGTTAGGGAAAAGTATCGTATACCGGTAATTTTACATTACAGAACGTCGTGAGTAATTAGCTCTGAGGTGTGCTAACGTACTACGCGGTCTAAGTGGGATGTCCACCGATTAACCCAACAATTCATAAGGGAGTGGCAAAATGTCATAGTGTCGTCGCCTAACGTGATCCCATTGGGTTTATGGTAATTGGGCATAACTACGTGCCAGAATCAACGTGTAATAGCCCATTTCCAGTTCTGAAAGGGACGGCATTTTTCTGGCTGACATTTAGGGGACATGTTTCCCCCAGAAGAATTTTGACTTTAATCTCAGAGGATTACTTAGAGATATTGTTTTCTTGAAGACCTTTTGTTAATTTACTCAAAACTGTTTCAGCAGATTTACTTATTATAGCAATACATTTGTATTTAGTTGTGTCGGATTTCTTTGGCACTAAGCTGTGCTGCACTGGATTTTATTCAGCTACAATTGGGTAATTGGAACGAAGATTATTGGTTGGTTCCACGGCCATCTTTAAACCGATACCGAAGCCGACCCTCACATTTAGCGCACACTATTGTCAGATGCGGCTACCCAGGCAGACCTCCAGGCAAAGAAGATTCCCCGCGGTTGTGGACGTGGATTGAAAGCTTATGTATTGTCAGATTTGATTAATCAATATTAATGGTGGCTCTATGGTCTGTAGACTAGAAAGGATGATCTTGGTGTGAGTATCCATTGTCCGCAACAGGGAAAGATGTTAATTTTTCTGATATCGGATTATCGTAGTCGCTAAATCTGGTGGCTTCATCCTGGCTTCTTGACTAAAGTAGTTGATCCTGAACGATAAGGCGGTGGCCTATGTCCGTCCAACATAACTGCTTGTTCATTTGTCATTACCAGATGATTTCTAGTGGTTTGCTCATGTTCGGTTTTCTTTCCGGGCAACGCCCCCGCTCGGCTCTGGGTCTGCAGCAAAATGAGACTCCTTTCAACCCGTCCGCAAACTAAGTTGCCTGGCTGATTGTGCATCCGCCTTCAGGCTTGCAAACTATCAGATCCCAAGCCCATGTATTATTCAACAAAGAGGCTTGTCAGTTAGTTTTGGTTTTCTGGTGATGATCGGGTTTCACACTCTTGGGACTCATCGCACCGAAGCAAGGCGGCCTTGAGCATTTGGCATCCGACCTTTGGGCCCAATTACATTAATTATCCAATTTCACGGTGGATCCAGTAGCCTCCTACCGCCAAGTCGCTGCTTTCTCAATATAAAATATCGTAGCAAAGGCGAACAAAACTTAGATAACGCGGGTTACCCGAGTTGTATGCGTGAATATAATAGTTTGAATGGATATGGTCGGATTTTTCGACGTCATGAAAATGTGAAGAGCAATCGTCTAGCTAAGACTATAAGCCGCCTTTATTTTATAACAAGCAAGTTATGACCCGCTACCTTGGATTTGGTTGTGTAGGTGTTGGTGCTAACTGATACGTTTACTGGGCTTTGACTCATACTATTTTTCCTTTCTTTACTGTCCACTTTAGATTTGAATGTGTGTGAACCTAGACGAAAAACGGTTTCGCATGAGGAATACAGTTCTGGAATCCCCGGCGGGACTGAGTAGCGAAGGTGGTTTTGGTTGGCGGCCAGGTTAAGTGGTGTGAACTTTGTGTTCACCTGGAATGGCTTTCCCTGATTGTGTTGTGGAACCATCTTGTGGTTCCTGCTTAATTGGTACACCGAGATGTGAGTGGGGCCCAAAACACTGGGCAGTGTTCTTTCGTTGCGGTAGCAATGCAGCGAGCAAGCTGTCAGCTGCTATATTGGATTTGGTTGTGTTAATGTTGATTCGGGCTGATACACTTATTGAGATTTGGCTGACGCTGTCCTTCCTTCTGGGCTGTCCATTTCCGATTGCTACGCGTTTGATCACAGTCCGGTGTGCATATTACAATTTGCAGATCGGCACGATAAAATTCCATAATTTTGGCCACATTTCCGCAGAAGAATTAGTCATGTGCGGGGAAAAGAATGAATACCACTTTATTCATGCTTTGTGTTATATTTTGTTCAACAGATTACTGAGATGACCGCTGGTTTCACTGACCAATACAGCGAATGATTCCTTATGTGGGGATCTTCCGTGCAAGAAAACAAAAGCTGACCTATCGCAGTCACCCGTAAATTTAACCTATGAATAATTTCTCCACAAGACGACTATTTTTCACTTAATTATCCTAGAATTAAGAATGTATTACCACCAGTACGTCAACCCTGAAACCAAAAAGAGCGCCGCTACATTGTGAATGGAGTATATAGTTCAGGTGGGACGTCTGTCATTATCAACAAATCAAGAAGTTACGACATGTGAACGTTGTGAGTACTATGGCGTTGTCAGATTGATTCGGTCCATTAGGCTAGCGAACCTGTCGCTTGGTCTACTTAACTAATCGCATATAATGATCTAAGAAGAGATAAAGGCAATTAGTAAAGTAATCCAACGCTACTTTTTCCCCCGATAGGCTTTTGGACGTGCACCTTAATGATAACAACTGTTTTGTACTCAACTAGCGTATTTAGATACTTGGTAATTGCAAGTTGAAACGAATGCAGGCTTGTACTATGGATAGGTGTAATAGCACTCCGGACCATATAACATAGTGTACCTCGGAGAGTTTTGAATGAAAACTTTACGTAGCAGTTATTTGATCTCCTTTTCGCACTCCAAATCTTAGGAGCGTCAGGATGGAAAAAACATCACCCACAAATCTCCAGGCTGTGCATACTTAAAAAGCAGAAATATGTAAAAAACACGTAAAGTATCAAACGATTTAGAAAGCACCACTGAAAATTCAGTGGGAGAGGTTTACCATGGTGATTCTCCTGATATCATCTTCGTAGAAAGGGTGTGCGGAAAAACCCAACAGTTGTTTAGAAATAACTCACGTAGGTCCCATGCTGCACAGAGGGACACTCTAGTATCGCGTTCCTGTCCCAAAAAGGGACAATTAAATGATCTTTCATAGTGCTTCCCATTGATACACTAGGTCTAAAATGACACAAACGTAAAAATTTGTCGAAAAGATCATTCAAGCGGGCATAGAGAACTGACCGTTAGCCAAAAGAAGCTTTTCTTCAAGAAAAGAAATCACTATTATGGTCCTAGAGTGCAAACAAGAGCTCTTTTTTAGGTTTTAGCTGTAGATAATGCCTGGAATTTTGAGTGGGAAATCTTGATAATCGACACTGAATTTGCATTGTAATGTTGTTGTTTTCGCGCTTGTTTCAGTTGATCAAAACTGCTTCGGCGCTGGATCGGTAGGTTAGGAAGTTATACTGCATTGCCTCATGGTCTTATTTATCAACTGTTAAAACTTGTTAAAATTAGTGGCGATTAATTTATATCGCCTAAATGAATTTTCCCTTGGTTTTCCGGCATTTAAACTCATAGAATTTACTAAATCTCCTCTGCTTGGATATTCGCGTACAACGAAGTGGAGAAATGCAAAAACAATGATGATATAGATAATTGTAGATGAAATGCCTGAACCGACTGAAGACACGTCATCAAATGAAATAGGTAATATTGAAAACTCCTAATGGCAGCCCTATTCCATAGTCGATTGCAGTGGTTATCCTGTCAAATTTCCGGAAGATGGTGAAGATTTTTATTCCTCAATGGTCAGGATAAGTGAATCGGTGGTTCTTGAAGGTGATAATAATTTCAATAAAATAAAGGACGATCACAGTCCAAATCACGAAAGTGAGCCATATTTTTGCGAATTTTTTCAGTTTTAGCTGCTGGAAAAAGGAAAATGATAGAGAACACTTTCACCAAGACTTGTGGCACAGGAGGTAGCCATTTAAGGGAACGCTTCCATGAGGACAGTTACCGTTGTGCAAGCCAAAGTTGGATTTCCTTTTGATCCGATGACATTGCAGAGAGCACCGCGCGTGACCCCCGTCAATAACCTTCGTAATGGAATGTACATTCACCTAGGCTTAGAAGAATGCCTGCAAATAGTTCTGGAGAGCACTGTGACGCCAGCCCATGGTATCATTGAATTTCATATTTACGTCAGTGGTTTATAATTACATGGAAGTTTACGATAAGCATGAGGTTGTGCTATTGTTCATGACTAGATTCACTTGACAGAATTTGTGAAATAGTTCATGGCATTAAACACCTTATTGGCGTTTTTTGAGTCATTCATGCGTGTGATACGGCGTATCGTCACATCGAAAAACATGCTGATGCAGCACATATTTCGACGAATGAAGGAGAGGGTGTTGGGTCCGGAGTTGTTCAGGAAGATGCCGCTTTTGGATGACACAAAGCCAAAAAAAATAAGACATTAGCCCGGCGTTCTCAGGTATTATTCACACGAATCAGTGCTCCGAAAATGCCGCTTTGGTCAGAAGTCACCAGTCGTTTGCTAGTGACATCCAGGACGACATGCTATTCATCAGACGTTTTGCGAAAACGTCTGATCTCTTTAAAATTTTGCTTCCGTCATCTCACATTGGGGTCGTCGGCTGTAGTGACTTAGACTGGACTACAACGACGGGGTTGCAAACAGAAATAATGTGCAAAAATATTCCACTGCCCTATGTTCAGAGTTGTATTTGTTTTACCAGCGATGCATAGCTGGGAGAAAGAACAGCGAGCAATTTAATTTTGAATGTTATCATAATTTTGTAGGTGATGACACGTCCGCCACCTTTTATTACTTTCCGATGTTTGCCACTGCAGAGTTCACTATTAATAACACTGTGGCTGTCGTTCATCACAGTTAGATATTTGGCAATAAAAGTGTCGCCGCTGGATAAAAACATCCAGTAAGCTGATCAAATGGTTAAAAGCAACTGTAGCCCACCGTCCGAATGCCCAACCTTCGCCATAAGACTGCCCAAGTTGCTAGCCAGTTTGCTTCTAGATAAGGACGTATGTCAGAAAACTAGGGCGACGCATACAAATGTCAATGTTTGTTGTAACAACTTGCTAAAATTCCACCAACAGATACCACGCGCCATATGGAAAGGCCTGAAAAACGAAAAATGAACAATTTTGTCTTGTCTAATTATCCAGTAGAAAAAAGCCAACTTGACAGAATCCTGTGACGATGAACCGGTGGTTCGGTAAGTGCCTCAGCAGTTTGATATCGATCACTCCTCCACCACTGCCCTTGGAAGACATATCTCAGATCGTTGATGACGAGGAAGATCCAAAAGAGACGGCGCCACAAGTCGGTCGACTTGCCACTATAACATAATCGAACAGGTTTATTTTCCCTGCTAAGGTGATTATGTTTTGTTACAATAATTTGTCGCCCAGTAAATCTAGACGATCTTTAGAGATGGATTATGACGTCTTCAATCGTTCTCTTATTTGTCGAAGCGCCCTACGAATTGTCGACAACAATTACATTCTGAGATTAAGTCGCCCAGTAGCAGTCCGCTGTGGAGAGCAGTGGAGAACTTGACCGCTGATATTAACAGCAGCACATCATGGTGGTCAGAAGAGTACAGCTTATGAAGCCCGGACATGGATCAGTACGTTTATCGGATCACCCAGCCGTTACATGAAAATCTGCCTAAAAAATCGTAACCCTCTTCACCAAGAATTGCTTTGACATATGCTAGATGGTATGTCGCACTGTGCCTATGTAATCATTGTCAGTATCAAACAAGCCGTTTAAAAAATGGTGAGCGATATCAGAGAAATGAGAAATTGCTTGTTAAATCTAGTCCGTAGGTTTCCGTTGTCAGCTTCGTCATTTACCTGACGCATTTATTAAAACCGTCACGTCACAAGTCACGAAACAGCGCAATAACCATGTTGAATAGCTAACTATTATGCGCGGATAAATGGAATACTCAGAGACCACTCAAGTTTTACCTGTTGCCCTATTTGTGAAGACCGTTGCAGATTGTGATTCATTATTGCAAATGCTTGAGGATGACAGTGTGCGCAAAAATATGGTATTTTCTACTTGAGTAAGATTTTATCTGTCACAGTTAGAATTCCTGGGTAACATTGGTGGAGACTCCACCAGTCAAAGTATAAGAACTCTAATGAGGACCCTGTTTTCGGAAGGATTTTCAGTACAATTGAGTTGGCTTGATGTAAACGGCAAACAATCGTCACTCAACAGCAGGCTATGCCCTCTGATAATAGATATCATTGTATTTTAATTGATATAGTTTTAGATGCCGTAACAAAATTTTCATGAGGGAACTGTCCATACAATATTTAAAAAGATGAAGCGACGGATCCAACGCCGGCGATCCAGGAAACCAGGAGGTAAAACCGCCAGCCAGTGGATTTTGCCGAACACATCCGGTAAGTCAGGTATTACACAGTATTTTCCATTTTTTTAGTCATATCATTCTACGCCCGTTCATTAACGGACCGATATAATACTGATTATCAACGACCTGTTTGCGTGTTTTTAATGTATTTTTCATTGAATACCTTACGTTTCAACTTCGTTAGGACAAAGGTGAGCAATAGACCAAAGTTCCGTCTGACGTTTCTCATTTTCATGTTCACTGTTGTCAGGTTACTCAGAATGTCGTGTAACTGGACTGTTTGACCGAATGGTTCAAATCGATAAAGTGCTGTCTGATTCGCTTAACTTCAAAATTATAATGCTTAGCATGCTGTACAGTTGCATAACTTCCCTCTTGGTGGTTTATTGCTCTTAATTTGTTCTACTTCAGATGACAATGACATGAGTGATTAAAACCGACGGGAAAACAGTTATTTGTAAATGAATAAATAGCTCACCACGTGATGTCATCGCTCAACTCACGATTGAGAAATCCTGGAAGTATTGTACAGCTGTTTCATCCTTGTTAGGAATCATGAGCAGTGCATATCGACCGCGTCCGAACTGAGACGCGAACTCGGGGTGGACGATTTTGAGTCCAACGCCTTAGTCATTGCGCTACCAGGCAAGTTCACAACTGCACCTATCCATCACTGATTTGATTAGCATGGCCGCGGGCCACTAGTACACACCAGTCGACCCCTAGCGAGAGGCGACTTTTCTGCAGGTAGCCTAGGCACGACGAAGGCTTTGGATGTAACCTACAGAACTTGGCTACTTTGTATTTGTTTGTAGTGGGCGATTGAATACTTTCATGAAATTGTTCACCACGTGATATCGTCGCCCAGCTCACCCTTATGAAGCCATGGAAGCACTATACAGCTATTTCATCTTTGTCAGAATTCGCGCCCCAGTTCGGGCGCGGTGGACATGCACTGTTGACGATTCCTATCAGCAAAACGTAAACCTAGCCAGGAGACAACTTGGAGGATAAGTTCACTACAGCGACGCTATAAAATTAACGGTCATCGTCTAGAAACTGACTTCGCATATTTGCTATTCTTTTCGAACAGAACCGATCAGGCAACGGAATCTCTATGCCAGATTGGAAAATTCTGCTCCAGAATGATTGAAACTTTAGCAATAGGGTGGGAAGTCTTAGGCATTTCGAAGTTATATCCATCCACATCCCGCCGCCGACTGAAAATGGATGTTTCCATTTTGTACTTTGTTCCCACTCATTGAAAGCACGTCAGTGAAATGGTTCAACGCATTGTCCTTGTCACCTATAAATGAATGAATTAGTTTGAATTTGTTTAATTTATGGCAACTTCACAAGCCACAAAGAAGGCGCAAGGTGGGCCCGAAGACACAGGGAAAGTGCCTTAACAAAAACCACGAAAGCCGCATTAATGCTATTTTTATTTTCGTTATAATCTCATGAAACTGCTCCACTATAATAAATCAGCGTTTGATTTGTGTATTCAACAAAGCCTTGCTTATTCCATTTTTTATTTTGTTTTGGTGAAAAGACAAGTGCAATTCGCTTGGAGATTTGGAACGGTGTCAAGGGCAAGTTTACATCAGTCAGTTATACTGAGGTAATTGCGTAAAATCCCTTGCTACAACTACTGTTGTTTGAATACAGACGTATGCACATTCATTGCAAATAGTATGAATTCCGTGTATAATGCAGAACTAATTGGGGAAAAGTTCCTGGGAGATTCATTTGAGTTTAATCATTCCAAATGTTCATTTTTTTCGTACTACGACCCACTTGGCAAGTCTACCTGCTTTGGAACGTAGCTTTTCTTATCTGCCTGTATCTCAGTGGCATTATTTGGAAAAATACATCAGCCTTTTCAAAATCTCAATTCGGGCATTGGCACATGATGAGATGGCATCCGTGCGCCCTTGTTTTAATGGCATCTTATTCGCTGATTGGGAATTTTCGCCCGGTCATTTGGACAGCCACAGTGCTAGATGTTCGTTTTTCGTCGCTGCGCTAGTAACATTTTGTTTGATCGGATGAAGTTCGTTCTTCTATCCGACCCTTTTTTGAATATTTTTCTGTCTGACGTGAATACTGGTGGCGACTATTTCCTGATAGTTTTGTCTATATAGTGCTGCAGACCCATTTCCAAAGACATGTTTCCATTGTTTGGTGCCGTTATCTACGTTCGCGTCGATTCGCATTTGAACTGTGACTAGTTTTGGGATACACATTAAACAGTTCCTTCCTTTGAGCCTTACATGGAGGCCATCATTAGCCGTTCAGTGCTTTGGACCATAAAATTTCTCTTTTTTGATAAGAACAATCCGGATGCCTACGGATAGCATTTTCTACCAAACGCTTTTTATCTTGTGATCGTTTTTAAAATCGAATGGACGCGTGGTTTTCTACACTAATTAGGTGACCAAGAAAAAGGTGAAGAGGATCATGCTTGACATGTTTTCAAACTAGATAACGCATTGCAAACATTTAATGAATAAGTTTTGATTATGAACAACAAGCATAATGAGTGAATGATTTAATCGTACGTTCCAGGAAATGGCTGCTGTGTTAATCGGGTTTTGAGGCCCAGGTGCGATTTAACCACCTGCAACACCAATTCCAGCGCAGATGACCACAAAACATCATCATATTTTAACGGAGACGTACAAAGGGTGCATACTTTAACTTATGCAGTATCCATGCCCGCATTAAATATTTTCCGAGATTATTTCAGGGTTCTTCAGTCAAAACAGGCAGTGACAAGGAACAAATGATCACCTCATCAGGACTTCTAGATCAATAAACAACAAAAGATCACAACATGCTCCACCAAAACTCACCAGTCCTCTTCAGCCGGTGTGATATTTTACAAAACAACAGTTAAATGAATTTTTTGGATATCCGCAGCTATATATATTCTTAAAGCTGAAAAATGCAGGTTGATCATTCCTAACGATGTCTAAGCTACAGACTCGTGAGGCCCTTGGATAAATTAATCAATTAACTGCTTCCCACTTTGAATTTCCTCCATTAACCGAGCAGCATACGCGAACAGTAGGAGCTACTATCCTGAGTGCTCAAAAAGTGGGTATTCATGTGTCGCACTAAATGCGCGTTAGAGAGTTGTGAAACCATCGAAAATTGCCTCATCTGTCATTCCGTAGTTTTCTATATCATATTATCTCTAAAAGTTCGCAACGATTTACGCAGCTTAGATACCTTTGCTGGCATTAAGTTGACTTTGACATTGCAGTGTTTCGAGGAAAAGAATGTTTCTTTCATTTTTCTGAACGGAAGTGCTTAATGGTAGTTTTTTCAACGAGTAATTAGGGTTCTCCTACAAATATCTGACTACGGACCAGTTTAACCGAGTTTGAATTATTCTGAGAAGCTTTCGGTAGGCGACCATTAGCGGGTACTTCGCGAAATTTGTACAACTGGTTAACCCTACAGCACTGGCGTATATTACTGGACCCTAATGGTTTTATGCACATCATACTTTTAATTGAGCAAGAAGCTTCCTGAGTACATGATTGAATCTTTTTGTGACATTCATTTCCTGCGGTCGGTTATATATTTGTTTAGTATTATCAGTATTGCGGCGGACACTCGGCAAAACTTGATGATCAGTAACACTGAGCTGCTTCACCCATTTCCCGCACAGAAGATTCTATATTTAGACAACTTCAGTGTGCAGCTCAGTGGGCCCGCAATAAACAACTATTCCAAAAAGTTAAAATAGATGCATTTACGAAGGGTGAAACGTAACCTGTTT
This sequence comes from Fasciolopsis buskii, assembly GCA_008360955.1. Classification (NCBI taxonomy): domain Eukaryota; kingdom Metazoa; phylum Platyhelminthes; class Trematoda; order Plagiorchiida; family Fasciolidae; genus Fasciolopsis; species Fasciolopsis buskii. The sequence goes on from LUCM01008047.1 coordinate 62,457, forward strand.
AGTATGTAGTTGGAGTCAAATGAAACTGAAGCAGTTTTGGATTCCATTCCCGATGAAGACTATCCCCATGTGATAAATGCAGCGTTTCCAACGACCGGCTCAGAAATTAATTGCGATTTAAATACAGACCTGGTGTTTTTGTTGCGAAAGAACATTTTGGACGGTCCAATGAAATTCAGTCTGCTTCAGTCGACTACGTGCGGCAATATTGAGCTATTTTGTGTTTTCAACATCCTTAGTGCCAAAATTCAAGGAATATTTTAAGAAATTTTTACAAATAGTCACCCCTCGATTATTTTGAAGTACTTGCTACCACAAGCACATTGAAAAGCGTAGAGACATGAGGAAACAGCATCAAACTGCGGTCTGCTTACAAGAGATGTGCTGATTATTCATTTCTTGTTGGAGATTGTCCAGGACAGAAAGGAATGAAATGATGTGGGGTGATGTCACTGGTAGCAAAACACCTGGGACAGGAGGAACGCCAAATGAAATTGCCCAATATACAGTGTCACTTGCTATTCGGTTAAGCCAGGATATTCGGCGGCATTAGCTTGTGCACACAGGATCCGACAGCCACCTTGAAGAAGTACACAAAAATTGCCAGAGGCTTTTGAAGCATCCTGCCGGGTTGCGGAAGTGTCCATGCTAGGGGATTTTAACTCTACTGAAGTAAACTGGGAGCTGGAGGGTGTGCCAGTGAATTCATTCAGGGAGGCACCTCCGAAAAGTTTGTGTAGAAGCGGGATTCTTTAGCATGCAATGGAAGTGACAGTTTAGAGACTCATCCGCGGTCATCCGTATCATGCTCGGTAATCTCCCGCAGCGACCGCGACATAACTGAATTTATTTGAGAAGCGCCCCTTGAGAAGAGTGACCATATAGCGCTGAAACTTAATCTAGCATTGAGGGGCTGGGGACCACCAGATAACTATCGGGGGAGGTTTAAAGAGCCAATATCTCGGGAATTATTGGGGCCTGTAGGAGGGATGCTATGGGTTCATGCATAAGGCTAAGTAACGTAGCGATCTAATATTCCCCCCTGGGCTGCCCCCTGTTTAACCGTACGTTTCGCACAAACAATTACTGCAGGCGCAGCTCCAGACACATTTCCTCGGCACACGCCACAGCTCGGTTTCTGTACGTTGCCCGGTCCCAAGTACCGCGTCAGCTTCCTTTTCCTCTTCCTATTCCAAAAAGGCTGATCGCGCACAGCGGAGATATCCGTTTTATAAACTGGTGGGCTCCTACCTTTTTCCCGTCTATCCAAAGTGTCGTCGTTTATTTTGCTGCCGCGTTTTCAATTTTATTCTCTTCCCATATTGTTGTTTATTGGGCGCAGATTCGACTTAATTCAAACTTCATTTTTGTTGCCAAAATGCTTTATGAATATGAGTATACAGACGAAGAAAATGTGTGTGCCCGGCTGCAGCTTGGCGTACATGAAGGCACCAGACTTTATCTCTAACGGCCCCAAGACTTTCATATGTATCCTTGAGTTCCGCCTCAAAGTGGAGCGCATAACTAGCAAGCAGTCGAAGCACAGCAAGTCGCCATCAGCGATTCTGGAAAATATAATTAAACGGCTTTACGATATCACAGTGCACCCACCCATCTTGAATCTATACGACTTCTTTCGTGATGCACATGTAATGGCATCGATTTCGTGAAGAAAATCCATTATTTTTGGGAATCATCTACCCTGAGATCTGCTTTGACGCTTGATATCAATTCTGACATTTGTGTGGTTGCATTTGTTTTATCGCACACCAAGTCAGCACGTTTTCGCTCTTGTGGTACCCTTCGGGAGTTCTTGTCCTCCAGTCACTTCAACCACTAAGGACTTCTTCGTCTTGGTTTGCCTGTGCATGTATTTTTGCAAATATGCCACTTTGGCATCAAGATATATAAAATATGTTGCCTGCATGTGATTGCGGACTAGAATATTCTTGGTTCTATATATAGAACTTCAGGCAATAGCCTGAGGAACTTTATCAGCCGCAGCTTCAAAATCCAACAAAAACGTTTGGGATTGATTATCGGAATTCCAAACATTGATCATCCAGCTGCGGGTGTCCGGACAGAACAGCATCCAGCATATTTTCTTAGGGATGCAGACAGACGACACAGAGTAAACGACTTTTGAGAAACGCGTAGCCAAAGTCGAATCCCAAACGGAAACAATCGATTCGTGAATTCTTAAATACTGAATTATAACGTTAATCGGTTTACAAGCACAATGAAACCTCAAATATACGATCACAGACTCAAAGGAGCAGCTAATTTCACTGGAAAGAAACATGGAAGTTGTTCACGTGATGGTTACGAAACTTCCACCTTGAAAAGTCGCTCCTGTGAAACTAAAAAAGAATTGTTATGGAAATGGAATGAATATGTTATTGGGCATTCTTTGGAAATTAAGAAAATGGTAATCTGGAGAACCTGATCTTTGTTTAAACGGACGATTCTGGGCATAAATACACGTGAAACCGGAAATGGCGTCACTTGCGCTCTCATGGCTGCCACGACTGTTCGTGCGGACGCTGCTGCTGCTCATATTGGTGGTTCTGAAGTGTTTAGACGTCACGTTCGCCGTTTTTATGCTAGTTTTTCCGATTTTGAATCTGGTTTAGAAATCAAATCGATCATTTTTGTTATGACTTCACTGTGTGTATTAGGTTGTTGGTACGTGAGTCTTCTTTCACGTGCGCAACAAAGGTTGGGGTTTCGGCGCTCATTCGTTTAGGAGTAGTGAAACAAGTCCACTGTACGCATGTAAATGTTAGAAGTGTATGCTGAGGCAGACAGGTTTATGTTTGTCTAGAGATGCTTATAGGTGTCGTTCGCCATATATACCTGACCAAAGACAGAGGGCGATTGACATGACACGGGGTTGGCAGAGGGGTCGTATGTTTTGCCGTTGGGCATTATACACATATATCGTACGACTAAGTGGCTAGCGGGCAAATGCATATATTTTCAGATAAGGAAATCATTGCTTGCGTTGACGTTAATTGCTATACCGAGATATGCATATGTAGTCTTCCCACATGGGGCCACAATTGTTTAAGAATATTTATTTAATAGGTTTCTTGTGCCTGTCGGTGCAACAACGTATATGATGTACATGTCCAGTGGAAACATAAACAGCTGCATATATATAAATTTATGTATATATATAAATATATATATATATTTACGCATACGCATGTGTCTACTATAAGCATGTATATGGATTTATAAAGTTCCGCCATGTAAATGTCCACATTATATACCTATAGGTTCACATCTATTTATTTACATGTTTTCGTTTCTATATATACGTATATATGGATACATATATGTACATGTACGTATGCACATTTTGGCCACTTTATATCGATTTGAGTCATACCTAAACGCATAGAATCGACAAACTCCATTCATGTGACGATTACGCAGCAAAAATGTATATAAATATTACATCACCCCGGTGCAAACGTATGTTTACATGTATATATACATATTTATACATATACATATATATATGTAAATTATATTTAGGTAGAACTCTTCGCTATCTTGGGGCAGACAGACATTTATAAACATTTTCAATTTCTCAGCCATCAACGAAAATACGCTATACAAAAGGGTCATTTTCACTATCACAGCCAATACTTTTTACGGGTTTGGCATGCTAAATGGACATTTTTTTATTTTTCTGTACAAAATAACATCAATATTATCCTCCTAGCTTCGCTCCTTCTGATTCATCACTTTTTCACCACGTTGAAAAATTATAACAGCTGACATTTAACAGCAACCGTTACCAGTTATCGCGGGTGGACTGTTGTAATTATCAGTTATTGCGGGTGGATAAGTTACGTCCAACGGTTTGAGCGCCCGCAATAACATGGCCGTTTCGCGGGGGCGGAAGTTTCGTAGATACCTGTTCACGCGGGTCCCAAAACAATAAGTGTCAAAATTGTGCGGTGAGCGGGAACAAGCAAACGTTCAACCAAACAAAACCATACACAAGATGAGGCACCAAAATCATTTGTATGACAGTGCCGCATGGATTGTGACAAAAAATGTTTTTCGGATGATATTCTTCATGCGTACTCCGCACATGGCTTCTTTTGCCATCTACGGAGAATGTGGTCTTCAATGGTCTGACCCTCTTGGACGACGCCGTTCTGTTTCAATTATGGCTGTAGCGTTTGTCACCATAGGTGTAAGGCATGTTAACTGTGTTCGTACATGGGCAAAGCTTACAGCTGTGTCCTGAGGCTGCATACAGGGCTGTAGAAATAGCATAGGCATTTTTCCTCCGGGCGGAGACCTTCGTCAAGAGAAACCCACCTGTCCCATCCTCTAGTTTTAGCCATTCTGACGACCCACAATCGGAGACCAGTGGCCACAACCCCAACATTCAGATGTGCCAAGGGGTTCGACGTTTGATGCAGCATGTCAGGCAACGCGAGACAATCACCAGTGGCTTCTGTCAACAAAGTCAGATCAGCAGAAAGTAGACAAAGGGGCCTTCTAGACACAAATCGGAGAACAGTTTGCGCTCCCACCGACGGCAATTCGGCCTTCATTCACATAATTGCCAACAATCGCACGATTCCCTCACCAAGCAGGGAAACCATTAGTCCGGGTGTCTATGGTAAATACCTCAACCGGCACGGAACTATCTGATCGTCTCATGTATGTTTTATGCCAGATAAATAGATTATGGTTCTTAGTTGGTAGGGGAACCCAAGTGGGTATCACCTCGATTTCTTCCCAGCCAACATCCACTCCCTCAGCGCTGACGCAACAGTGTGCCCAAGGAACCCCAATACTCATGCTCAAAAGTAAACTCCCCCATTTCCTCTGCCTCTGCACTACCCTTATCTATGTATATTTGTCGCCATTTAGCTGCTCGGAGCCGTGGTTTAATCATCGAACCTCGTTGACGGCATACCTCAGACCTAACCACATCCCAATTGTTAGTCCAGACCTTGACGCGATCTACTACCTCGGCTTCATTTTGGGAAATCCTGGATCAAGCTCTTCAGTGGCCTTCCAAAATTACTCCGCCTCAGCCGCAGCTTACCGGCGGTAACCACAGACCTGGCCCAACAAATCTTGACCATCGGCCACGGGCTCAATCTAAACCTCTTAGTGAAGCCCAGAGATATGCACAGCATGGCAAGATTGGAATTCCGGCATATTCTCAGACTAAGGATTATCCGACATTCGAACGACCCATGGAAATAACCATTGCATATTAGCGCGCGAAATCGTCAGGCCACTGGCGAACACGCAAAGATTGTGGCTCAATCAGAGCTGTAACTACATCGGGTAGGAATCCCATCCTTAGCATAGATGTATGGGCGTTAAAGTCAATTTGAGTCACATTGACTTAGTCCGCGCATACAATTACTCTCGTTGGTCCATTCCATTTTTGAGGACACTTTAGAATCGGGAGTGCGGCATAGACCTTTCACCATTTTATCAAAGTCGTTTGCAAACGGTCAGCTTTTGAATTTCCGTACATGGTTGATGTTCTCATCATTAGATTTAGTCAAGTAGAACTTTCAGGCCACCTGCGCACTGTTCGTGACGGAATAATTCAACATGGCGTCACGGTAAACCCACTAAAGTGGGAAGTAGGTGTGGTTTCCACCGCTTCTTATGGGATAATGTTCCATTCACGAAGAAGGTGCAGATTATTTCGCGGGTTGGTAAGTTTTTATTTACAGTCTGTTCTGCGGCCAGCTTAGTTAATGCAGCTACTGACAGATCTATTCAAAAGTAAGGTTAAGATGTTTGTTTTCACGCATTACGCAAGAAAAGTATTCGTAGAGATAAAACGTTATCAGCATTAAAGCTTCCTTGTCACAGCTTGACCCGTCGGCCTCGAAGCAATGTTCACTGGTACCTCAAACAGAACATAGGGCAACAAATTCTAGCTAACCTTCGGCAGTCCGTGGTTTTCTTTTCGAAGAAATCAAAATCCATCGAGGACAGATTTAGTACTTTTAGGAAGGGGGTTCGGGCAGTCTGCCCGGGCTTTCTACACTTCATGGAAGGCCGTAGTTTTACACTGTACGCCGAGAAAAAAACCAATTCTTCAGTTTGTGCATGTTAATACAGACCGGCACAGTTCCAGAAAATCCCGAGATTTGGTTTTCGTTAATCGTTTCACGAGAGGCTCATGTCACTTTTCAGATATGGATAACTCGGCTGTACGGGCTTTGTCTTACGTTCACCATTTTGGAAATGAGGAAATCGAGCCAATCAGTGTCGGGTACATTGCGTCTGCAAAAAGGAATGATTCAGAGATCAAACACTTGAAATCTAGCGCTTCACTTCGGATACAGTAAGTTCCAGTGACATTGTCCGGAGAAAATGTTGCACGTGATATTTATAAAGGGCATTCCAGGCCTGCCACCACAAACACTTTTGTGTAGGACATTCTTGATACTTTACGGTTTCCCGCCCCCAGACATCGAGTTTTGACTGCGTTCACTGCCAGCCATTTCCTCTGGTGCAACGTAAACCGATGCATTACCATATGGAATCACAGATAGATCCAATTTCACATAACCCTGGCGTACCAAAAGTCCTCTGGGCCATTTTCTGCTATAGATTCACGTTTTCAACAAGTCGTTGTCGGCTTATTATGTCATTTGCTCCCTCCAAAAGGCCGCATTTATTTAATCCATCGCGTGGGTCATTTTACCAGATGATCGATGGCAGGGACCTCGCCAAACGCCACCCGCGAAACCGTAGCCTTCGCCTTTCTGCAGCACTGAGTATCTATATTCCGGCATCCACCATTTGTTGCCACCATTCACGATTCTCATTTCCGGGATTCTTTCATTAGCCTCAGGTGACATTTGGACACCATGAGAACTTGCACTGTAGCCCACTAACCGGCAGCTAACAGTAAGGTGCAACTCTTTCACCGGCAGAGAGAAGCAGCACTGACTTCCCATGTGAAATACTGCAACAAGTTTCATTGGGTGAAGTAACGCCCTAGAAGCGGACTTTCATGTTACAACAGCTACAAATATCTTCGGCTGCATACTCCGCTCATCCAGTGACATATCATCTCAAACAGTCCATTTTATGAACATTATGCTGCCTACATTGCCAGGTTAAGGCATCGTACGAGTGAAGTGCATCTGCCCGCGACCCACAGACAGACCATGACCGTTTATGTGCATCCAAAAAGTAAAGATCGGACGTACGTATTTCGGAGAGCGGAGCCAAGCGCCTCATCAAAACCTGAATATTTTGGCGTTAGACCACAACGGCAAGAAAGACACCTTCACCACAAAAACACTCAAGCCAGTTTTTTTAGCATAACCAACTTTAGACCGTCACACAAGCTGATTGCACAACCAACCATGGTGACGTTGCAAAACTTTGGGGTTAAAAACTTACCAGCTGCAAAAGTGTCGGGCGCGCAATGGACAAGCCCATAAAATCACCGATCTCGGCTGACTAGTAGAAGCCAATATGTTTGCTGACGCCGTGTTTATGGTCCCATGAATTTTCTTTCCACGCATAACATTTATCCTTAGAAAACGTTAAACCGAAAGGCTGACAAAGCTAAAATTGAAGCCGAGTGGATTTTTGTATGTTAGATCCTCTGTACGTTGACGCGGGAGGTCAGTAGAAACAGGTACTCCGGTACCACAGATGCACCAGTTTACGGAACCAAGGAATACTCCATGCACCTTCCCGCTAGCGCCTCGTGTGCTATCCTACTAGCTGGAGCGAGTGGAGAGCAAACTTCATTGACATTATTGCTGCCTACTCCAGAACATACTGCTACACGCTTTGAAAACCTCAGAGTTTTCGGGTTGAGTGGCCAGCTACATAGCTCCCAAAGGACTCATTCCGAGCTTCGATAACCGTCCCCGAACCCGTGCAATTGACTGTTCCGTCAAGAAAACTTTCATTTTTCCCTTTGATGCATACCCTGCCACCTGATTTTCCAGGACGTACATGTTCGTACAAAATGCCACTTGCTGCACAAGTAACCAAAGTGATTCGTCCTGGCGGTCTTCTAGAAAGGGGCGTATCTGGTGATTCAACCGCCACAGGGGGCACACATTGTTTGTACCTGGTTTCCGCGAAAATGGCGACCGCATACGCAATTCCCCATACAAGTCATCGGCTCACGCCACAGCTAAATATTCAGGTATTGTCCGGTCAGAAGTATAAAGGTCTGGCAACGCGACAGCATTTTTCTGGTTTTTGCATCCGCTGGATGCTGATCACGCCCTCAAAGGAGGTATGTTTCTGAAGGTAGGAAAGCGGCAGTGAAAAATGGTGCGCTCACAAATCCCGTTTACACTTTTTCTCCTCTTACGAATAAGACGCAAGGGAATGCGTCTACGACGGAATGTCAAGGCAAACAAAGCGGAAATAGTAAAAGTAAGAGCATAAATAGCATAATTGTAGGGAAGGGAACATCAAAACATGCAAGATTGCCTGGGAGCACAGGCCAGGGTCAAAGAAATGCAACTTCAGTGTCTGAAGCTTATGAAGACAGGTTTGCATCCATGGGAACGGAAGTCCGAAATCTCAATTCAGCTATGCGCAGTTCATAAAGCGCCTGCACCGATAGGAGGAACAAGATGACAGGCGAAAGCATGCGACGTTAAGCATTGCGGCACTATGCAACCGGTGACAGTCGAAGAGGACGTTAGAAGGCATCCTGAGCCTCAAATGTGTCAAAGGCTGCAAGGTCTGACTGGCTGTGCTAGATTATCCTTAAGTGCTTGTTAGCCCGCGTAGCAGCTCCCTTCACACAGTTATTCAACTGATCAGAGGACATACACAAGCTACTCAAGGACTGCAAGCTCGCGCAGGTTGTGTTAGCCCGTAAATGAGGCGGCAAAAGGGGCTCACCTGGATGTAACGCAAATGCTTATCTTTCCCGGTTCTTAACCTGCTGGGTATGATCCCACGTTATCACACCCCCAACTATAGTGCGAACAGAACTTTCGATAGCAACAAACGGCATGAAATCTCCGCTGGGAGATCGTGCATTAACAACCTTATTGGATTCCTGGGCTATTAAGCAGCGGTAAATGCGACGGAAAGAACTGAAGCCAGGTACCAGAATGTCAGGAGGGCTTTTGATTCAGCTATTCATGGGCTACTCAACGAAAGGCTCCGCAATTTCGAGATGGCGCGCAGCCGCGTGCAGTGAATTGCAGGCTTTCTGTCGTAGGAGCTGCAGGGCATAGCTGGAGGAAACCTACAGGGGAACCCGTTTTGGGTCAGAATTCGTGAGCTCACTGCCATACAAATGATTTTGGTGCCTCATTTTGTGTATGTTATTGTTTGATTAAACGTTTGCTTGTTCCCGCTCACCGCACAATTTTGACACTTATTGTTTTGGGACCCGCGTGAACAACTTCCATGTCTCTTTCCAGTGAAATGAGCTGCTCCTTTGAGCCTGTGATCGTATATTTGAGGTTTCATTGTGCTTGTAAACCGATTAACGTACTAATTCAGTATTTAAGAATTCACGAATTGATTGTGTTTCTGTTTGGCTGCGCACTTCTCTGATGTTATCCGGAAAACTCACGTTGATCGACATGTGCCGAGAGGTCGTTCGCAACACCCAAGACAGGTCCAAATTGCAACGTGTTTGAAAGTAACCGGCCAAGCCTCTGGTGAATGTTTGATTGTTTTTGCTTCCTTTAAGCCCGCTAGTTCCGCCTGTTCTGTCAGTATTAGTTCATGTTTGAATTTTGGCTGCAACAGCACCGACGTCTTTAGGCCTAAGACTGCGGAGCTGGAGGGACAGCTGTCCAACGGTATAGAGCAAGCCAAGATACTAGGAATAATCTGGACGCTGGAGGCGGAATGCTTTTTTGTCGAAGATCAGTTTGATGTTATAGTTCGAACAGATAGTACAGGTAACGCATTAAACAAACGAGTTATTTCTCTAGATCAATCAGGGTGGAGTTGCCGACGTATGACTAGCGCCCCGAGAAGCACAGCAAGTTAGTTTAGCAGTTCGAATATTCCGTTGGATCCAAGATATTAGGCCTGGGTTAGAGATTATTGTAACTTACAAACCATTTTCGGGGATAAACAAGGGAAGCCACTGATGGGTTTTCCCCGTGGACCGACTAAGGATATGCTAGGACGAAGTAAGTATGAAGATGCGTTTTCGGGCTCCCTTTTAAAGTTGCTTGAAAGATTTGGCAGCGTCATTTCTGAGGTAGAACGCGTCAAAGGAAACTTTTACGAGTTGCTGAATCCAATGAATAAAGAGCGGAATAGCGTCAGCCTCAGACCAATTGGACTACGGCTATGAACTGGAAAAAATGAATGCAATGAAAAATATTGTTCGTCATCCGTCATTGCAGCTACACTGCCGCTGAGCAGAGGCCCCAAGCCATAGGTCCGAGGGCCATAAGGCCAACGTTGAGGAATTAACCTATTAGCTAAACCAGAAGGCATGAACGGCCGACAGCAGATTCGGACCGCGAACCCGGGACGTTGATTGACCAAAGAAGCCGCCGCCAGCCAACTGCAATATGCAGTTGAATACCATGGAAAATTGCAGTCTTGGGCAAGCACACGTCGTTTGAAGTTACGGCGCGGGTTCCTTTGTGTACACATTTTGCGGCAACGACCACGGACTGTTTGACTGTTCGAAATTCCCAAAGGCTCCGCGGAAGAGTGATGGTGTATGGGGAGCACGACGGGCTTCATTCATTTGCCTAAACACTTTTTATCTTTCACTTTTCACATCTTTTGTTAATCAAACAACACTGAACATCAATTTTCAGGAATGGGGTGGCGGTCAAAAAAGGCTGCCAAGTGGGGGAGTTCATCGGCGGTGGGAGGGTTTAAACCCACGAGCTTCGCATCTAAATGTCGCAATCTTATCCGTTTGGCCACAGCCGGCTAAAAATTTGCAGGATAAAATCTAGCTGCACTGAAGATGATTGCCTAGGCAGGCACCACCAGGCTAACGTAATGCCCTCACTATACTTCAAAGGTCAGTGTGCTTTGCTGGGCTTACCTGGCCAACCAAAACCAGTTTGCTTGGGCACATTTGCTGTGGGAGTAGCCGCCCCCCACCAGGATGGTAAGGCTAATTGTCTTCGTTGATAACGGGTAGCATACAACCTTGGTGAGTGGACATCCGCGCTAGAACTCGGAATTTCAAAGGATCCCATTTCTTTATCGGCGAACATGGTGGGCGGGACGTAGGTCGTGGCTGCAAGCCAAGTGAAGATGTAGCACGTATCGATGGCCAGTAGCGAAGAGCTCGAGCTGACGGATGCATATGCATTGGCCGGCCTACCTACACCAGTCCTAAAATCAGTTGATGCACCTTTTCCCAGGTGGCCGCAAGTCCGGGGCATGAGCTTGGTCATTTACAACAGTGGTTGGGTGAGCTTGGCACTTGGTTGGATGCGCTGGAGTAACAACAGATTATGGAGTAGATATATGGTGTTCTCCATGAACCATGAGCAGTGCGCATGACAAGAAAGTGGATAATATATGGTTTTTCATGTGGAGGCGGCCTGGTCAACTACACCACCGCGGGGCCGGTAAGTATAAGAGACCGGCTGTGCAACCGAGAATTTCCTGAACTAGGGGATGATTGCCCTGACGCACCGAGAGGAGTTGCGGTGGCATTGGAGATAGTAAGAGAGGGACACTAATTCTTCCCGGCCGATTTTAGGTGCCGCTTCCATGGCGTCCGCGGGCTGAACATACGGTGGCTAACATTTAAGGCAAAGGTTTTATCGTGACAGGCAATTTTTGGAACGTTACTCCGAGATAGTAATGCGCTACGAAACCATTGATGGTTTAAAACAGGTGGCTATGCCCAATGTGGGGGAAAATATGTGGCTTGACTCACCATCATGTGCTGAACTCTAATGAAGCGGAATGGGTTCGCACAGTGATGAACTACGCAGCAAAGAATGGAGGAACGTCGCTCAAAGGTTGGCTACTGCAGGCGCCAAACTCTAATAAACAATGTTTTGCATTGCTTTTGAGCAGATGAAGTCGCAATGCCTGCGAAACTAATAAAAATGTTCGTGAAAGTATAGGTTTTGGACAAAAGTGGGCTGAACAGCTGAAAAGCCATCTATGGAAGGTTAGTGGGGTTCATTATTTGTAATGATATGCTTCGCAGGAGAAGATTACAGAGGGTGCCCACGGAAAATCCACATAAGGAACGGACTCAGATTGCTCGCCATTACTTGTCACTGCATGGTGCACCCAGAAAGCTTCCCAGTCAGCTATAAATAGGATCTCAGGAGATTTCACGACACCGCCTGGGAGACGGAAGTCAGAACTGCCCTATGGTTGAAGTTACGTCATGTGTAAGTGTGATCCCAATGCTTTTGGGCTCTACGCTCAGCCACAGGGTGGTGCCAACCGGGCGTGATAGCAAAAAAGAAATGAAAGTTTACTACCAAAAAGGGTAGTTGGTGGGACGGCAGAAGCGACAGTGAGCAATAAAGATAACCCACGAATGCAGCAAAAAGATGAAAGTGACAATTTCGCCACCCAGCAGTGGTGTAAAAGGCAAATAACCAGCCACTTAACCAGAAGGAATGTGCTCAGAGGACTAATGTTCACCTGAGCAGGGGCGTCAACATTACCTTGTCTCTTGGCTACTCATGAAAGGTAGTCAAAAAACGAGAAAAACGGAAAGGCCAAAGATGGAAGAGGAAATTGGTAAAAAACGAGGGGTAAAAAGCAAAGAAAAGTGTTGGAAGAGAATGAAGAGCGGAAAATTATAGGGACAGGATTCAGAACTCACAATTGGAGCTGAAAAAAGTGAAAAACCAGGTAAATGAGTAAACACGTCAATCAATGAAAAATGGACAATGATGAAATTGCCAATGAAATATCATACATAACAATTAAAGTATGCAGCGAGTTGTGATACAGTGAAGACTCCTGGACAAAGCCAAAGCAGCCACCAGTTAGCTATCCCTAATTCGGGAGAAGTTAGGGCTTCGTCAGGGTTATAAGTTAAACACTGCGGCATGCATCACACAGATTCCGGGGTGGATATCCCTGCACCAGCAGTTCATACGGGCACTTGCCGAAGACGGTGTGGTCTTCGAGGATCTGGTTGAGCCCTAGGCTCTTGGTATGGATCTCGATAGTGAGCCTCGCCATGCAACTCAAGCGAAGGTGGATATGAGTGGTTATAAAGCGAACGCCCGGATGAGCGGTTGACTGGCGCAAAATGAGTGTTCAGCAATAGCCACTGGAACGACCGACGCCAGTTTGTCGTTGCTGACCCTCGCGTGGTTTTAAAGAAACTGAAGTGCAAGAAACTGGTAGGCGCATTTGGCTGGATCCCAACCCCTTGGGACTGGTCTGATCTGGATTAAGGTAAAACCCAAAGTTAATCACTGGGAGGATTGGGTTACATTCAACGACGGGAATCCCTCTCATTGGCCCAGACATAACTGTGCGAAAGGTGAACCTCGCAATGCCCCTTTTCTCTGGTTATGCTAATTCACCTTGCGCTGGGTATTGAGACGATTGGTATCCCCACCGGGCTATCCACCGACAACTATGGTGCTCTCACCTAGATTTCGGTTTTTCTACTGTAACTTCAATCTGACTGTGAATTCAAATGCGTGCATCGTAAGTCCTTATAGGTGCCTTCGCAGAAACTGTGCGCAACATCACTCAGATATTCAAGTTGTAGCCAGTCGTGACCGTGATAACACGGATTGATCCGTCATCAACACTTTTTCAAAAGTAAATTTGATCCAGACGTATATCGGTAAAATCACAAGTCACTAAAAAACTTGTATTGTTAATATGGGCAAATGCGGTACCTAAATCAAAGGTAATATTAGGAAAAGTTGACCAGGTTCATAATTGGCCGCATTCGATCGGAGGCTTAATGGCAGGAATCCATCTGAGGAGAACAAAATGCAGCTCAACGAGGACCACAACGAATGGTGCCCTTGAATTCAGCGGTATGCTTAGTGGACTATTCAAAAAATGGAAAAATCAACAAAGAACTTCAGAAGGCTCAGCTAACGATGTCCAGTCCTTATGATGCGTAAGCGTAAGTAACATTCTTCCGCGGAAAGTCGTCTGGCTTTCAAGCGTCCAAGATGAAAAACTAGGGAACCTGCGATATTACTAAGTTTTTAACGTCACTAGCGCTGGGATGCAAGTAAACGGCAATGGGAATATCTACAGGCACTTCCAAACGTTCCTTCAATGGTCGGCAGACTTTAAACTCCAACCGGCACGTCGACGACATTTAAAGTAAACAAAAAGCTATCAACGAGCAGTTTGCAATTTAGTGAGATTAACTTCTACAATCGTTTAATGGTGGAAACTGTGAAGATCCTAAGGTTGCATGGCCGAGTATGGTTTAAAAAATGGCGCCAAAGATAAACTAGCTAGTATGACCACCACACGAGAAACAGGCAGTCAGATGAAATATCTTCTTTAGGCAGACAAACTGGAATATGATTGCGAAAAGTCTAAGTCTGCTTTGGCTATAATATTTCTTTTCAATTTTTCTCTTTACAGCGCGGCAATAATCAGTGCATTTTGGGCGCGTATCTTTCTTCATTTTGGCACTTTTTTGTCCCTTTCATCTCTTTCTCATTTTGGATGGTTTTGCTTGAATTTTTGGAAGTTTCATCTTCGGGATATGGCATTATAAAGAGTAACCACAGGTATGTAAGTGGACCACAGTTATCTCAAGTCGTTGATCTTATATGGCGGGTGTGCTGAATCCGCGAGTGACAAACCCCCCTCTCCTGTTCCGTACTTCGTCTCTTTCACCTCTGTTTACTTTTCGCAGTCGCCTTGGTAAACCGTAATTGCATGTTCATAATGCCGTAAGTTTAGAAAGCTGGGCGTAAATATCGTAATTCGGAGCAAACCACTTTAAAGCCAAGAACATCAGGCGGAAAAGAATGCCCCCACAGTGCAGTGATTTAAAGGGTCATTTTTAATTGAACGGTGTTACTCTAAATCAAGCGGCGCTCATGAAAAACACAAGCGCTATGAACCACCGAAATCACTTCCAGATAAGTTATAGGATAACGTGAGTATGGTTACCTCGTGCATCAACGGTAAACGATGACCAAAAGCTAAGTGAAATTAAAGGGAATTATTCCATACATATTCATCCTCACAAGACAAAAGCCGTGAACATTCCAATAAACAGTTTCTATACATGACGCATCAAGAAAACGGCGAGCCTTTTGTTTATTTTTGATGTCATATACACATAGATTTGTGGAAATAGAGATGGTACGAGCAACAATATATTATTCGATTTGCTAGAGGCACGCGCAAGCCAAGATCAGACGCGCACGGGGATATTGAAGAAGAAAGGTAAATAACAGGAATCGAAAGAGATAAGGGGAGGAGTGCAACCCTTTATTAATCAGGAAGTATACTGGATAGTACAATCAGTTTCAGCAAAGCAAAAGTACGCCAGTCAGAAGGCACAACTGATGAAACCGTTTCAAAAGATTATACCAATTTTCCTTGGACTGTTCGTAAGCAGCAGACTAAGAGTCATTTCGTGTTTCATTGGACCAAACGTGCGCATCAATGGCACACAACTCGACCGAATCTCAACAGCAGATGCCGAAGTATAGCCAGAGTCACCAATCGTCGACAGCGTCATGTAACGGACGGAAACGTTAAGCTTAGGATATGAAGAGCAGTAATTATATTATGATTAGATGGAAGTTAGTAAAAATTAAGCCGAACCTCACGCAAAGTGGATAAGATGGTCGCATTTAACAACAACGAATGGTAGATGAAGTGCCGATAAAGCCGGAAGAAAACAGTCAGAATTTGCCGAACTAGTTGGATGGTGTGATTTTTTAAAGTTTTTTATCCAAAGAGAATATGGAAATCCCAAGACTGCTGTTTACATTCATATGCGGCTGGTGATTAGCTGGATTGATAGGTGCGATAACGAAAAAAGCATGTGCAAGAAGTAAAACCAGTTCTTAAATACACCGGCCAAGAATGTCTTCTATGTTGTTATCTTTGTCCCGGGTTTTGATCTCAGCCAGCAGTGCGGGTCGGAAATTTGAAGGGGGTGTGCAGGCCATCCCAGCGGCAACAGTAACCATGTTTTGCTCAAACTTAAAGATCCATCTAAATGAGGGTATCCAAGGTGACAGGAGCATACTTTCGGCTGAGCGGGCCAGCACGCGAGCGCCAGTTTTATGTAGCAGATTCCTAGCAGGAGTGAAACTCCAGTAGATTTGGAGTAGTCCTTACGTGGGCAGAAGCAACAAAAACGCATCTAGCCTGGGTATGGGATCTGTAACATTAAAGCGAAGTAATTCATTTTGGAAGCTAGCTTCGACTTACCGTGATTGCTTAATCGAAGACAGCAGACCTGCAGCATACTGCGTCCTTTGCGTAAAGGTTGTTAAAAGGCCCAGGCTATAGCAACAGTTTTATGGTTATCAAGAAAGGGCTATTTGGCGCCGCCAAGCCAGTAAAGAGGATAAAATGATCTGAGACGGGTGGAGTACATAGCCTGAAAATGTTTAAATTAATATACTGTGACTATAGCGTTGATCCAACCAATTACTTATTGGCATTTTGGTCAGCCCACTTTGAGAAAGATTCAGTGGTTGGTCACCTACGCCAATGTTAACGAGAGTACATTTGCTGCAGGGAGGAAGAGATATCAAACAACATAGCGGAGTCAACGTGCGAGAAAGTGGGGTAACGAAAATTGCAGCTTAGTTCCAAGAAGTCCAGATGGTAAGCGCGGTGAGGACTCCGTCATAGACTACAATTTTAACCCACGTTCGCAGGCCTCATCTAGTCTAATGTTAACTTTTGTCAGGTTAATTAAGAGCGGGAAATCTAGTTACCTTGCCAATTGGGCTTTGGACTGGACAAAATTCGTGCATGACCTTAGGGAACTAGGGAATTTGCTTCATAGCTTAGAGTAAGAAACTGTAAAGAATTTCACCCCGGTAGATAGTCTAGTCCTTGTTATTCGTAATGAGTGGTGTCTACCAATGGAGGGATACTGGGGATGTTTGTAGCAGAATGGACATTATTATGGCAAAGAATAAAGTGAAATGCAAGGTTGATTTGACTCGACGAAACCATAATGGTTTAAGACCAAGCAAGTTGCATCTGACCCTGTAGATTATGCTGGGTGAAGGACCAAGGAGGCTTCAAGTGAACGCCCGCCGCACATTTTTGATCATGATTTAATCAACTTTACGCGTATGCGTGAAGATAATCGGGCAATATTTGAGGCGTGGCCTAGCGTGGGACTTGAAGGTGATCAGCCTGCAATCCTGAGTGCGGAAGGCCCTTGAGATCATCATATCGGTTCTTTTAACTACGGCGGTTTGGTGGTGGGCTTGCTCACGGAAGTTGAAAGGGTGGGAGTACTGGAGCCCTAAGTTCCTGTCTGTGTGTGATACAGAAATAGGAATGCCATTTATGGAGACGGAACCCGGGGGAACATGGCATTTACGTTATTGGAGACATTTCTCCGGTGGACAACTTAATAGGCCATCTAGAACGCCAGTTGCCGAGGGGTTTTAGGTGTTCCCTGATAAGTGCAAACGCGGAATTAAATAAACCAGCTTCAAAGAAATAAACTATTTCACTTTCTTCTGCAAACAGGAGTGGCGTGCCATGACGAATAACTTCAGTGATGACATTAATATATAACGGGAATAGAAGGAGACCGAGGAATCTACCCTGAATAACCTCACTGGTGATGGCGCTTGGCTGGGAAAATCAGCCGTTATTATTAACGTACTGAAAACGACCACAAAGGCGAGATGACAATAATGATAAAAGTGGATTTCTAATTTTTTAAGTCCTAATTTTGGCGAGGAGTAGAGACTGGGAATCTCGGTCAATCGCTTTTCACATGTAGAAAAAGATCATGAGCAACGACCGGTGGAAATCACTCTGGCTATCTAGGTTCAAGAAGTTAAAGTGACAGGCGAGGCAGGAGCTGGCCCCCAGGAAGCTGAGTTGGGTTGATGAAGTTTTGAGTAGTAAGGACGTGTACCTGCTGTTCTTTAATAACTTTTTCTTGAACCCTGGACAGAATTGGAGTATGGTAAATAGGTTCATGCGAAGAACCCCTCTTGTGATGTGGAAGGATGACGGAGGTCAGCCGTTGTGACGGGAAAGTAGCGCGAGACGTGGACAGAGCGGTAAATTATTAGAAGTGGCAGATGAAGACCTGGACCAACGGTGCGAAATACGGCTGGAGGGATGCAATCGGACCCGAGCCTGCCTGATGGTTTGGCACATTTCATCACTGCCATGACTTCAGCAACTTCGAGTGAAATGGAGGAAAACATGGCCAAAGTTAGTATGAGGTGGATTTCATAAATTAACAGTTTGTCATTAATGAGAATAAAAGTGAAATATGAATCGAATGCTTCCGCAATGTCTGTAGGGGACTCTAAGAGTAGGGTATCGGATAGGGCGAGGTTCATAATGGCCGACGAGTTGGGCTGCGGACGAACTTTGAAAGTGCTGGACGTCTTCCGAACCGTGCCAGACGATCCAAGAGCTAACACTTTCTGCATCTGAAACCTAGTTCATTTTCAACGGAGAATTCTTGCTGCAAGCGGGCAGTTTGCATTAAAAGCTGGAAGTCTCCTCATTTGTTGAAGATTTTCTGGGCTTTCAGATGTTTCATCCGGAGCAGACAAAGTTTGCTACTTTTCTTGGGTTGGTGTTGGGGGGTCGGAGTGAACAGACAATCAATGGTAAAAAGAAGTTTTACATCAAGGTTGTCTACCGCATTCTGCGGGTCGGGCGATGAAACGAAGCTGGATCAACCAACAGTTTGCAGTGAGTTAGGGTTTTTGTCCCAACTCGTCGACGTACAGGGTGAAGAAGCTTCGTTACGAAGAAGAAAGCTGCACGTGACAGTCATATGGCCACTCCCACGGAAAGGTTGTATTGCTGAAACCTTAACATTAGGAATGCTACGAACAAAAATAGGTCTGAAATATTGAGAAACCTTGTTGGTGTGGTCATTTGATGAGTTCATCCATCAACGTGCATTTCAAGAACTAAGTCGAGCAGGGTTGGTGAAGCGGATAAAAGGAGCCAGCAAATTTTAGGGGGTTAAAATCGCCCACAATTATCTTACGGTTGCAAAGGAGACCAGAAAGATGAAAGAAGGCATTGGTTGGTCGGTTTATATATCTTATATGAATTGAATACTCGGGTAGTTGCATGTATGGCCAAGAGGCGTCAGGGATAGGATCAACCCATGTATGTTCGAGAATGGAGGCTGTAACCGATTTACATGGGCTAATCAATCGCCTCCTGTACGATTTGATCTATTAGCATGGTAGAGATTGCAATCCGCCAGCTAAAAGGAAGAAATGGAGCTGCGGTTGGTCAATCAAGTTTCTGCTATCACGATAATATTGTAAAAGTTCTCGTCTGTCAGCCGTCTTAGCCCCCTTAGTATGTGAGTTAGAGAGTGGCAGTTCGGCAGGGGTAGGGAAAATTCACCGGAACATTTAGTTCCATGTAATATCGAAGAGATGGATTCTGTAGGAGCCAGATAATCAACGGGTACATCAGGCGTTCGGATAGTGCACAACCGTGGGGACGCAGTGAACCTAATGTAGTCAAGTATACCTGGGCTTGAGGGACTATGTTAGGGGATTTGTGGACCGAAAGGCAAAGCGATATAAGCTTGGAGGTCAATGGAGGGAGCTACGGTGTGTGTTGGTAAAGAGGATGTCGTACCATTGGGGGTGGGACAGCGCTGGATGGTCGATTGGTGACATTATCAAGGAGGAACTAGCAATTTAAGTGGATGGTGAAAGGACCCTTGAAAATGCCGGAGAAAAAAACAGTTATCAGGCACGTAAACGCGTTGGTTGGGGTAGACGTTCCTTTTGGACCTCACAGGATTAGGGTTAGCGGTGTTCAGTTTGCTAGTCAATTAGGGTAAGCGGTGAACGGGAGTGGGTTGAGAAGAAAGTCTCATGATAAACTGTGGATCAGAAGGTGAAGCACGGGCGTCTAGAGTTTGCCAGGCACAGTGGAGGAAGACACCTAAATCTTGCAAAGTTGTCAGGATGAAGTTAGTTGGGATGAAGGCTTGGGAGTGCAGGAGTAAAAAAAGAGTGACGGACTGACGAGAATGCATTTAAATAAGGTTTGATAGTAAATGGGTCAAAGTTAAGGATAACTGGCAGGCTCTGAGCATGGAGGGGCGTTGGAATCGCATTGGAAGTTAGCAACTTCGCTTCCTAAGTAGGGTGAAGGTATGGGTACAGTGGGCCAGTCACTTCGTGGTTGTCAGCGGCTGTCAGTTGGCCACCGAGCCCTCCGACTTGCCAAAGCCTATGTCGAGATGGCTTACTCGGGGACAACATGCCGAGGGTGCCGTAAAGCCGATGTGTGCGGCGGGTGGCCGTAGAGGATTACCAGGGTGTGCACTAATATTCGGGTTTGGGTAGTTAATTGTATAGGTGACTGGCGTGCGTTTCCTGCGGGATTCAGCTGATTTAGTTTGGGTATCGTTCCGTTAGTGTACAAAAAGACGAGGACTTGCTTGAAGGCGTGTTTGGGATGGGGTATGCTCCAAGCGGCAGTGGTTATTGGCATGACAAGGCATCGATGAGATGGCGATCACCTGCAAACTTATACCATCAGCGCTCCCAGCTTGAGGTGCTGCGGTCAATAAATTCAGATGAGTACTTTTACGGGGTGGTTGGACGGGGAAAGGGGAATGAAGTTTATCCAGATCTACCGGCATCGTTTGCGACCAACGAAGATGAAGTCTTGGGTTTACCGCTTCCGCATCGGTTATACTT
Organism: Fasciolopsis buskii; assembly: GCA_008360955.1. Lineage (NCBI taxonomy): Eukaryota > Metazoa > Platyhelminthes > Trematoda > Plagiorchiida > Fasciolidae > Fasciolopsis > Fasciolopsis buskii. The sequence goes on from LUCM01008047.1 coordinate 83,288, forward strand.
GGAGGACGGGTGTCAGTATCGTCAGTGGATTTATTCTCAGATGGGCCATTAACAGTTGTATGGGGTGAACAGTGTGAGGAAGTTGAGCGCAAAAGTAAAAAAGAGGTTGGTAATGCGGATTCTGATGAGTGTTGGGTGGCCACCACAAGTAAATCGCGGTAGTGCTCATCGGCCACGGAGGAGTGGGAGATGTGGTGGTAGAGTCTATCGCAGGGAGAAGGCAGATTATTTAAAACCATGGTATCGGGCTCTAGGCGTGGTCCGTCAAAAAGATTCATCGCTGACAGATCATTAATGAAAAGGGGGGCGCCCGACATAACCGAAGTTTTGCCCATTTAAGAAGGAGTATTCAGCTTAAGTGGCTGCAGAAAATTCCTCTGGAAGAGAATTTTATCAATAGAGATCTTGATATTTTTATAAAGCGTGCGGTTAAAAACGGTTGCCCTGTTGTTCATAAACTGCTTAGCAGATAGTTCATTAGGAAATTAAATTATAACTGAGCAGCTATTTTGGGGGCATTTTGTATGGAGCCTAGAGCACAAGGTAAGGAGGGCGGGCCAAAGGACAAGCCGTGATTATGCAGACTTAACTAATGGCAGCATTCTTTGCATTCGCAATGCGTTTTTGGGCTTCTTAAGTCATGGAATCCAAGAAACGCTCTTTTGGATGGGTCAATGAGGCTGGCTAATGAGGATAGTTTCAATGACAAATCTTCGATCTGTTGGACTTAGTTTTCTAAGTCCCTTAGTCTTTTTTAAACATCACGAGCTTTGGCACCAGATTTACCAACTATGTCGATAAGCGTGACTGAGCACGCGTTAATGGGATGTGAGGTTTCAAAGATTTTCGGGTATGGGGGTGCAGCGCTTACGTCGCTTTCGTCGCTTTGGCTCCGCTGGCAAATTCATTATAAAGGTTTTTGTAAATCCAGAAGGTCTTGAATTTCCACGAGATGCCATAAAAGTTTGGTAATTTCTAAGCAAACAAAGAGATGGCGTCAAGACCTGCGGGGGCGTGCAAATAAAGAGGTAGGCAAAGAGACCGACTAGCGAATTCGCTCCTAAAGGCAGACTAGAAAACGGCCATAAGTTGTGATTTACAGTATACAGGCGTTCAAGTTAAGACCAGGCTGGAGCTAGAAATATGAAATTCCAGGTTTAAAACAAACATTAGCAGAAGAACCAGCAAAAGGTGATGTCCAAAAATTGACGCTCAGAAAAATTCAGAGGAATTTTTAGCTATTAGCATGTTTCTTGTTCTTCTTAAAGTGCCAGAATAACACCACAACTTTCCAAAATACCGGAACAACTCACAGCGAGAAGCAGTGTACTGAGCTTCTAGAATCTGCTTTTTGGATGGATCGTTTAACATAGTTACATATGCGGCCACCATTTGGCGCCACCACAGTTGCAATATTGGGGAATCATCGGAAGGTACAGTGGCCTTCCCTAGGGGTCACTGAAAGAGTTCCCAATTTAATTTTTTGACGCATCCACGGGGTACCCACAATACAGAGGGCCTTTATAGTGAGTATTTATCGCTCCTGCGTTCGCGCAACATTCACCAGATCTCATGCATAATTACAGCATTCCATTGTACACTAAGGTTTGCGTGTATAAATAGACCACGGTAATCTTAGACGAGCTGGGGGTGGCATTGTGCGCTTGTTGTTAATAAGATGACGGCGTTGTTATTTCAGCATGCGAAAGTTCGGAAACTCTACCATCATCTGAGTTTTTGTTTTCCCTCACAGGAAACGGACACTCCAACTTGCGTTCTGGTGATGCTCGGGGTTAAACTAACGAGCATTTCGGAGATGCACTGGTGCTGCTTGATCGGTATTGGACACTTACTGCTGCCAGCTGACTAGGCTGTGCAACCGCCTTTAAAGGGACGGAGAACTTACTTTTGGAGCTCAACCCGAATGACATCCACCCCTGCGTTCTTGAAGAAGCGCCAGCCACTTTGGCAGAAGCTCATGCCGTTTGTTCACAGAAGCATTTAGAATCTTTTGCGATAGCGTGACAGAACGCCACCATTAACCTAATTTTGTAAAAGATGATCGACATCATCCAGTTAGTTGCAGACTCGTTAGCATGACTGATAACGCAAGAAAGTCCTCGAGCGTATTTTCAAGCGTGCCATTCCGTTACAACCACGCAAAAAATCTCCACCAGCGAGGTTTTCCACCTAGCAGGTCCTGTCAGAAGAATGCTGTCTTTTGGACAGCCCGACGCAGGCAACCGAGGACAGGATGGCTTCATACGTCATCTTCACAGGGTTTGCAAAAGTTTTTGATGGGGCACAACAAGTTCCGCAAGTGTGTAAGTTAGAACGTTACCTTATTTCTGGTCGGTTATTAAGTCCTAACCATAGTTTCCCCAAAGTCCGCTCCTTCAATGTCTAATCAGTTCCTTCACTTTTAAATCCCTTTGCAGTACCTGACGGTGTGTCTCAGGGACCAGCGCACGACCCCGTTCCCGACTTATTTTTATAAACCGCCTTTCATGTTACGTTGTCGTGCACGCCTGTGATGTCTACAGTTGTGGGTACCTAACCAGCAATATTGCAACCGACAAGAATTACGGGAAGCGCTGGTTCATCGGCTGGAGCCTGTCGATTAAGGGCGAAAAATTTATAAATAGGCTGTCGGCCGACCTTCGGCTCAATAAATTCAGGCCATGACAAACAACCCAACCGAGGGCGTTTGGCCGCACAAAATCTTGGATTCCTGGTTTAAAAGGTCAGCATATCTCTTTCCTGTCATCGAGACCTAGCCGGTAAATCGGCTTACCGTGCACTTAGCATGGTAAGATGTAACATTCATTCTATCCCCGTAGAGGATTTCAAGATCTGTGCAGCACCCGTGTTGGCCCACTGAATTGAATGCTGCGGCCAAGTTTTATATTCTTTAGTGGCCAGAGATTGTGATACACTTGGGAGGAATGTCACAAAGCACGTCCACGGGATTACCATTAAACTGCAACCTCAACGTCTGAGTGGTGTTTGAATGTGTCTAGTGACAACTAGCAGTATAATGGGGGATCTATTAATCATATTTGATCTGCTTTCTATAAGATTGCTGGATGTTTTCCACGCAATCCAACCTGAACAATACCAAAAGGCACTCAAAAAATGCTAAAGCAGCTTCCGAGACTGGGCATGCAGAAGAACTTCATTCGTGAAGCAGCATCATTTTGAACAATCTACTCCAAACAATCTCTGAGACAAAGAATAGTGAAAACTTCGAATTAATGCGAGACAGGGTTTTCTTCCTTTCCCATCTAAGGTCACCATTGCCCTACTTCTAAACAACGAGGAAAAAGAAGAAAACATTTTCATCGCTTATTCATTGATTTCAGCAGAGGGATTGCTCACCTGTAAGCTTCTTCGCCGAGGCTCACTTGAGACTCATATGACAGAGGTCGTGCAGCCCTAGCAGCACATAGTCGTCCAGGGCTGATTCCATTTTGTAGTAATCACCCTCATCCGGCGCGACTGTTTTTAATGAGTTCCACCGTTTGATCGATCTACTGGAATGGTGATAGACCACCGAGAAGCACGTAGATTTCATCCATTTCAGTGAAAATTTATATCATATATTTCGGCTGCAGGGGCATTGTGGGGATTCATTCTGTCATCCCGATCTCAAATCAGCTTGGATGATACTCTAAGCATAAGGGGCATTGCCTCTAACATGAAAATGCGCCTTGTGAAAAAACGCGGTCTGCTGTAATCTATGATTGTGTCTAAGCCGACAAAGCGCTACAATGTGGTGGGCGGTGGTCCCCTGCGTCCCTTTTGATTTAGGTTTATAAAATAACGCCAGAAAGACTTCATATTTTAGTCTCGATGGTACGCGGTCGGTGCACAACGGCCTAAAGACGTTGTAAGACAAAGGGCCCAAGGGAAGGCGAATGACATCTACCATACCCCACCAGGAGGCACAGTTTATGTCGCTACGTGCACGTAACCTAAACGGATTAGTTACCGTCACTCCATGATCGCATTCTTCATCGGTTCTCCGTAGCAGAAAACCTCGATAGTAGCTACAAGCTTTGCGTGTCCCTTGAGGGCCCGCCTTCATATGCGCTTATTTTTCATAGTCCATGGTAGCTCCTATTTATGCAACCAGCAGTCAGAGGGGACCCAAGTTCTCTTGCAACTGTTTCTTCGTTCGTCCCGCAATCTGATTGTTAATTGTTTTCGGGTCATCAGCGTAGGCCAAACAAGGAGACTTCACGGCTTGTGGAAAATCTTCTACGGGCATCAGAACTGGCGGTGTTCCCAAAAGAGGGGCGTGCAGCCTGCATCACGCCAGCGGGAACATGATTCGGGAACCCTCACAGCGACGATGTTCGCCCGCAAAACACCTCAATCCAAGGGCGTAGTCGTTCTAGATCTCCGAAGGATTTCATCTTCTCTCTCAGTCTGTGGTGAGAAGCTTAATCAAACGTCTTACAGAGGCCGGCGTAGGTCAAATCTGCCGGACAGTACTCCGTCTGCTTGGGACCAGCACTCACGAGCCAAGAGACTGAAAATAAAGGATCGTCCCATAATGAAGGCTATTTGACTGGCTATTTTTTCGTCGTCCGCTGTTCCATGAGTTTTCCGTTGACGCAATTAGGGCCCACACGGTCGGCAGTTGGCCGCTCGTTTCTTAATGCCACCCCTAAACAGCGATACCGCCTGGCTTTCTTCCGCTCCTTGAGTAAGCGCCTCCTCAATGACCCACTAAGCAGACTCGATAGCACTGATGCGACTTGCATTTCCAGTTCTTTTAATGCCTGTGGTTGCAGTTCTTTCGGGATGGGCGCTTTGTTCGGCACTACTAATCAGCAAACACTTCCGACCTCCTCAGCGAACGGATGAACAGCCATTATTGTGCACCAGTCGCCCCGGTGAGCAGAGCAGGCAGAAACTCACAGTCGTACACTGAGACGAGGTTGGGTATCATAAGCGCAGCATTTTTGAAATTCAAATCAGTCAGCGATCCATTTCCTCTCTCTGAGACTCGAAATGGCTGTTCCTCTCCAGTATACGCAGAAGCATTTTGGGGCGTTTCTAGCTTCCATACCCAAACATTCGTCATTCGCTTTTCCGTCGTAAGCTGGAATGCGGTGCAAGATTTTTGGACATACGTATGCCTGTCGTATATCCCCTCGTGAAGTGGCGAGGCTGCGGTGCTTGATTTCTGCAACACAGTTTCCTCCTTACATATTTATAAAATCAAGGAGAACCATAAGGATGGATACGCGGCCTGTGCAGAGATGCAAAAGAATTTTTTGGCTTTGCCCTTGTCCCATTGAAAACAACCCATGTCTTAAAGTCTTGAAGTATTTACCAGGCCTACAGCCAAGTTGGTAGACCGCAGTATATGGTATTGGATCGGTAGCAGGGCTTAGTTGCGATCGACGATCTCGGTTATGGGACCAGCATGCTTCCGTATTATCGCAGTTTGCGAATCACGGGGCGTCAACGGCTGCCACAAGCAAATAAACAGCAATCACTCTGTGTACCCACAAACCGCATGTTTTTCATTTTCCCTCTCATGCACTAGCTTGCAAGGTCACAAACCTGTATAAAACGGAGTATCCACCGAGTTATAGCGCAACATTATAAACGGGCGACGTGGTGTCGTTACTGACCCACCGCCTTGGACTAATGGCGATGCATGGGTCCTGTCGTAACTGTCCGGTTCTGCAGCGCGAGAAATGGTAATTTGCGATTGAAGTTTTGTTCTATTAAATGTTGCGAGATGCAGGCCGTTCCTGTTCACGTTTCGCACATGTTGTAAATCGTACGTAGAATTCTCGTCAAAAAGGCCCGGATTTTCATTACGGCTTCCTTGCTCACGTAAATGGTTGATGACCTGAAAGAATCCACATTTGCTTCCATTGAAGCCAGACAAGTTTCAATTAATTCGTCCCAGTTGTGTCGTAAATCAGTCAAATGTCGAACTTTAACTTGAAATAAAATAAATAAAGTGTCCACTGATGGATGCGCCTATTAACTTTGAATAGCGTCGGTTGTATGGGTTTTTGTACATTAAAACGAGCCAAAAAACGGTGTATGGACTTCAAAAGCATTCATGCAACTTACTCCAATATGGTCCATAAATGCAACGATTTGGGCTCTGCATAAAATATCAAGTAAACTGGACAAAATCCGCAGGAACCCGAAATCGCAAAAAAATCTGTCAAGCCTCAGTACAATGAAAGCAAACAAAGGGGTAGAAAATGAGTACCAGCAAAACTAACCTTCTTAGTCTCAAGAATAATGAATGTTTCGGTGACGGAACTATTAATTCGGTACTAAAGTATGCATAAACAGTTACCGATAGGGTATCACTAAATGCAATGTTTAGTTTAATTTGCTGCTTATGGAGTTTCTAACATATCGCCTAGAGCCTCGTGAACTGTGCATTTCATAACACCTAGGGAGACTGTTTATGCAGTGAAGTCAGTGGTGCATCCAGATCGAACGCTTTCTTGAACTCACTTACTGCTTTATGGGAGACGTCAGACCAAGTTACACCCACTTTCTATGCCAAACCCGTTTTCCTGTCACTGCGGTGGCATAAAATTGGGAAGGGAACTCATCCTGATCAACGCTTCCAGCCCGCTGTGGGGTGAGGCTATATTTCGAGAGGACCTTTGGGTCACTTGCTCCAGATGCCGTAAATCATTTCACGAAGCTTGCGCAAACGGTGTTGCAAATGGAGATGTAGACACGTGATGCAAATTAACGGCACGGAAAAAATTAAGAATGCGGTGGCGGTCATGAGCAACACTGATACCTGCAAGGATAGTGATGGCACAAACTATATGTCCAATGGTCGGGGCTCTAGAGTGTCCCAGTTTTCCTATTTAGAGGCTATGAAATCATACTGTCGAGAAAGCAAATCACTGTCGGGTGAACTAACGCAGTACCAGTACATATGGGTACTACCGTTACGTTCTCTGAACGTACGAGTGAGATGTCTATTTTACCATTCGTTGCAGCAAGAACCAGGCCGATGGAAATGAACGTGTGAGAAGCCAGAGACCCAAGGTATGATGGGTCTCGTCTTTAGCCGTAGCAACACAACCAGGAAACAAGGTATCAAGCCGATGTAAGAGACCAAATACTATCAACGGAATGCAAAACAGAGGCCCTTCTTGTAGTCGGTTGAATTACGAGAATCGCGGAGCCATTTCAGGTGGTACAGGGAACACGCAAAACAAAGGGTGGATGTTTTGAGTGTTCAGGAAGCACGAGCGACTAGTTCAATATTATAAGGACTAATCATTCATGAGGAGGTGCGCCTGGACAGCACAGACCCTCATACTACTCGCGGATGCGATTGCTTCCCACCTGATGAACTTGCCTCCAACTGCGGGAGAAATCCCTGGCAGCTGCAGGATGCCGGATATGGCATCATTCTACAAGGGAGGGAGTAGGTACGACAGAAGCGACGATCGTCTAGCATCCCTTCTGTCGATGGTGCTGAAGGCATTACAAAGTTGCATCCGAGATACAGTCAGTAGGGACCTAATCAGGAATGAAATGCTCTACTAGAATAAGCTTGGTAATGCCAGCGGAAAATTGTGTTCGATAAATCCGCTGTCACTCTTAGACGACGTGACCCAAAAAATTTAGAGGGAGATCCAGCTGAAGTGTGCTAGCTGAAGTTTTAGAAAGTCCTCGGCTCGGTTAATCACAGGTGGATACTATCCGAGTTGGAATCTCTAGAAGCAGTGCCCAATTTACAAAGTGGACTGGGGAATATCTTCACAGCCGCAGCCTATGTGTGGGAGTAGATGGAGCGCGGTCCTCTCTGGCAAGTGCCTGTAGTAGGGCATCTCAGGATTCGGTGTTGCGACCTCTGTTATTCGTAGTATTGATCACCGATCCAGCTTATTTATTCAAATCCCATTGTTATTCATTCCACGGTGACGCAAAAGTTGTAGGTTATTCCAGAGAAGTTCTATCACAGAAGAGTCTCGACGTCGAATACGCCTGGCCATCCAGATGAAGGACGCCACTGGAAATCGAGGAGTGAGAACGTCTGTCCACCCAGGGGGAAAACAACACAAGAAGCCCGAACCCTGCAGCTCCACAAGAAATTCATTGGGTAAGAAAAGCGAGGAATCTGGTGTTGATTATGCGAGACTCTGTAAAACCATTCGTCTTAACGCGGATCTCATACTACGTCTGTCTGCCCCTAAACGTCTGGACCACTTTTGCGTCACTCTGACTCTGCTTTGTGCGACCACTTTGCTGACAATGCTAATGCTCGGCTGGTACAAGGAAAAGACAGTCGGAAGCGGTACCAGTTCGATTATATTTTGTCGGGAGTGTGCGAGGGGGCGTGCGTCAGCGACGCGCAAGTGGCGACGGAGCTGGGAGGTCGAATGTCGGTTAAAACAAGCGATACGGAGGAATAAATCCGTGTTTCGCCACCCATCAATCCAATGAGCAGCGGCGGCTTGTAAGGTGAACCGGGCGTGTCACTAACTCCGAAGAACAATACAGTCCACAGACACAAAGATAGTCGTACCTTTGTACCAAGCAATGATATGTTGCCAGTTAGAATCTGCGGTAAAATCTTGGACGCCACTTTGGGTCGAGACAAGCTAGGCCTAGAAAAAGTCCAAAAATATTTCCCAAGCATGATCCCAGGGCTCATTGTTAGTTTCAAATGGCAAGGCAGCTGTTGCCGTAGCCTTTTCTTGTTAGTACCTGTACTGTTTTCTATTCCAGAGGCGATCGTGAAGTGCCCTCCAAAAGTTATATCGAAGCCATAGATGGGGAACTTAACAGCCGTTGCTCATTGTGATACTGAAATTCATCCGTGCAAGAAATTGAGCCATCGAATTTGGCTCAAACAGAAAGACGCACGAGCCGACCTAACCTGACCTAAATCGAACTGAGCGCCGATATACTCACGGCGGGAACACTAGGTTTCATATGAAGAAACAACATGTACCTGGTGGATTTGATGTTGTACCTGTTACCATGCCTTTCAAAAGCAAAAATGGTACGCAGTGTTGGAAGCCACGAACACCGCCCGGAAACACCAATCTGGGCACTCGCGTGGTTGGAAGTCGGACTTTAGTCATGTGCATGTTGAACTGAACAGGTCGTGTTATTCGATTACCGTCCCGCCGATTCATGGGTTGTCGCGCCTGTGCTTTTTTGCGATTTCTCATTCTTTGGGTAGTGTGCGTGAGATTTTAGCGATTCAGCTACCAAGGGGCTCTTTTTCAACTAGGGGAGAATTGGGCACTGAGAGGTTACTTAGAATCCACCGTGAATGATACTGTGAGCATGTGGCATTTAAATGCACATTTGGGCATTGCGTCTCGAAAATATGAAATGCATCCATACAAAAGAACATGAGTCAGGTCTTTTGCTTTTCGAGTGGTGCATGACTGTACCAAGGCACTAGAGGGTGTTGCCAAGGTCGAGCAAGTGGCCGACTTCAAACTTTTGTCGGACATAATCATCAGTGCACTGGCGACCATGTTTGGGTCGCCTTCCTGAAACATGTTTAGGGGTTAACGGTGAGGAACCCAGAAGCTCATTATTGGAACCTTCACGGCAGATCATCGGCAACTTTCTGTTAATGGAGGAGAATGTGCCTAGGAAATCAGAAGTTGAGCCGAACAACTTACACCCAGCCATCACTAAACTGTCAATGAGCATCGATACTCATTGACGCCGGTCCAGCAGTGAACATTGCCGGACCGGCGTATACGTTATTCTGGGTCACTATTGACCAGGGCGGAATGACAAAAGCTAAAATAGCACTGGGGTGGTGGCTACACAAGTGTCCGATCTCGGAAATAGAGAACTACCCAGTCAGTCACACTGCCATATTATGCAGAGTGACGAGGAAGTCAGCCCGAACACATCTTCCAACACCTAACAGTGCATTCATTGCTGTGCTAGCTCGAGCTGATCAGAAATAAATGTCTCCAACCTTTTGTGCTTCTTGGACGAGTTAAGCAAGTGAATGTCTGTAATGTTGACTTCAGCAAGCCATTTTATTTAGTGGAACATGACCTACTTCCCAGAAAGTCATTTGGTACCCACGCTAGGGTATACCAGTGGTCGAAGGAGTCTCTTGCCAGGAGGATATTCTGTCAGTGTATGAGATAAATGCCCATAACTCCCCATGAGTTACACGCCTACAAATAATCCCATACTGCATCGGTCGTCGCGCAGGATAATCAGGACCGCGCTGCCAATTGCATCGGGCGCAGACAAGGTGGGTAAGGATAGGTATGCTACTGCTCAGGGTTCCTTCTCTTTTATTCAACCTCTCTTCTGTCTCCAACCCAATCTGTTTGCCCCTTCTGCCTACCCATAGTATCTCCATTGATAACACACTCGATACTCGCAACGCTTTATTGTCAAATAGTGTAGTAGGTGGTTTTCAGTCTGTTAGCTCACATTTTCTCAAGCCTCGTCAGCCTCTGCATCTGGGTTCGTTCAATGTGCGCACTCTCATACAGGCTGACCAATTGGTGTTTTTGC